>JABUQX010030930.1:0-55000 GCA_015478945.1 Trachelipus rathkii | reverse complement strand
ATTTTATGCTCTTTCGAATGGTCTGGTTATTTTTAACAGGCAAGAAATATTTTATTCACAAATATAATCAGCAAGAGAGTTCAATGTTGGTAAAAGTCATAAATGAAAATCCCGATAAACCTTTTTATTATTATCGTGTAATTATACTTTTCAAGGCTTTTATAGTTGGGGAGATACACATTTTTTGTTAAAATAAATTTTTTGTATGGAGAACGAATTTGCCTCTGTGCATGGGAAAATTTCTAAATTTACAAAAGTTTCCCCATATGCAGCGGCAAACCCCTTGAGTTTAACAAAACTTTATCTAAACAAAAAATGTAAACCTTGCCTTAGTAGTATATGATCTAAAAGTTTCGTATTGATTGAACAAAAAATAAAAAAATTTATCATTGAATTTTTTTATTAGCAAAAAAAAAAAAAAAAAAAAAAATGTAACTGGTGGATTTAACTTTTTTTGAATCCTTCTCAAATGCATTTGAAATGGCTTGTTACCTCTACAAAGATATAAATATTTTAATTTAGATTAATATTTTAGGTATGCCCAACAGTTTTTGCCGCTGATCACGAGAAAACCTTTGAAAACTTTGAAATGTTTCCAATGAGCAGTGACAAATCTGTTGGGTATACAAAATTTTCCTCTAAACAAAAAATGTCTACCTTCCCCAATTATATAGCTATGGAAAATTTCAAACTGATCATATAAATAATAATTAAATTTTTATTGATTTTTTATTTTGGAGTTGCCGAAATTTTTTTTTTAATGATTGGTGTCATGCAACATTTATTAATTATCTGATAAGAATGAAATTTTTGATGGCCTTTATAACTCGACGATATGCACAACCCCCATTTATTTAAGATAAAATTTTCTGTACGCCCACCGGTTTTGCAACTCCGCTCGTTTGAATCCTTTTAAAATTTATAAGTTTCCCATGAACTAGCGGCAAAAGCGTTTGTATACAAAAAAATTTTTTTTTAACTTAATTACTATTTTTTCTTTCTAAATATAATATTGTCACTAGTGCCGTAGCAAGCATGAATATATAATAAAATTTTAGGATTTAGAAAAAGAAAAAAAAGAATATTTTAAATCAGGGATGCGATATACCTTTTTTTTACTCTTCAGCTGATTAGAATTAAATTTACTTGCAGCTGTGTAAAAATTGGTGAGATACACATTTTTTCATTTATACTAAATTTGTTGTATACCCAGGGTGGCCACTGCTCCACAGTTTCACTTCCTCGTCTATTTCGCTCCAAGAAAGAATCGTTATTTTTAGAATTAGAGAGTTCGCTTTATGCAGGAAACAAAAATCCACACTCATTTATAATTTATACCAATTTGTTTTCCAAATTTGTATTTTTTGACCTACATTTTGATGTATGATTTCATGCAAATATAAAAAAAATTTTGGAATATTGCGGGAAACTTTTAGCCTTAGGGAATGAAAATGTTTGTTTTTAATAGCAAAAAAATCAAAATAAATTTTTTTTTCTCTATATATTGCTACTATTTGTGAATTATTTCATAAAACATATGCCTATGGCAAGTATTTCAGTGAAATCCGCTTGCAAAAATCTTTTGTAGTTCAGCAGAAATTCACTGTTAAAAATTGCTGATCGAATGGCCCATTCATGACACTTGATATTTGGAAGAAACTAAGCAAAAAAATCTGAACGATATTTTTGCATATGTCATGAAAATAAATATTGTCGAGAAATCTTTCCTCTTTCGAATGGTCTATAATTTATCCCCAAAAAATTACATTAGTGTTGTTAGGAATCCTTACGTGCAACGTCCCCTTAATATATAAATTTAGATTATTTACAAAAAAAATTACGAAAATAAAGTAAGAAGTTACCTCTGATTCTACAGAGGTTTGAAGAACACCTATGTCCTTTTTCTAGTTTCAATGATGAGATTTGTCGTGAAAGGTAGAAGGGACAGACATACAATTCTAAAAAGATGATAAAATCAAGGCTAATAATTTACCAGTACTGACTAATGAAAACAAGAGATATAAACCTTTCCTACCATTAAAGAAGAAACTTAAATTATCCACTTCTAAACTTTTTTAGGAAAAATCGTGCTATTTGGTAGTAACAAAAATTAGCTTCAATGTTGTATTTTGTATTTTCTAATACACAGTTACTAGAATCCTAGAATCAACACTGAAACAGAATAAGACACCAGATTTTTAGAATGTTACACTCCTCCCCACCCGTCAAATCATGACGGAAAGAATGGAAGGAAAGTGGCGAACGAAAAGAAGAAAAAAAAACTACTCCGATCCACTATGTCTTCTTTCATGATTTCTAAGAAATGCCTCCAGAACCTCTCTCATTTCAATTCCATCCACTGTTTGCCCCGATACGTGCAATAGGGCTTTAAAATAAGCCATAAATTGGTCAAACTGTCCCTGATTGAGATCATGCATATCAAATCTCATCCCTTGTAATACCGCTGGATAAGGTATTTGGACAGGCCTTTTACCACCAGCTGGGGTGATAACCTCCAAAGGTCTTTTTCGGGTCCACGAGCTTTCTACAGCTTAATAGACCGTTGTTGGAAGACTGGGTATTGTAGGTAGGGATGGAGGAGGCACAGACAAATTCCACGCTGGGAAGGGTGGATTTATTGTGGAAGTATTTCCAGATGTTGATGGTTGGTTTGTCACCGCTACGGCTGACAAAGCACAAAATCCACACCTGGGTTGTCTTAAAGGAGGAGGATTGCTTGAAAAGAGAGGTACATCTGTGGATGTGGATGTAGTAGCTGCCGGAACAGCCTCAGATGCACGAATAGAGACTGGAGAATTGGTGAAGAAGAAGAAACGGAAGAAACAGAGACTGGAACTTCTGATACTACTGGAGGAGATGTAAAACTTAAGCGAGAATAGATCCTCGGTGGCTCACTACCGGTTATAGTACGCTTTGGACACAAAATAGAACGAGCTGGAGCGGAATTAGAAGAGTCGGTTTGTTCTTTATTTAATGTATTGATTGTAGGTCCAATTTCTGCGATTGATGGAAACAAGGCAGATCGTGGTCGACGATTATAATCTAATACATGGTATTCATATAACATCTCCCAAAATGCGTTTGCCTATTCTTTGGACGGATGAACTCCATCTATAAAGAATTCTTTTGGTCCTAGGGAGTAGGTTTCATTGTTCAGATCCAACAATGACTCTAGCTGTTTTGTCGTCTTTCTTCCCATGAATTTCAGGGCTTCCGATATAGATAAGGTATGTTTTCCGGGCCATCTTAGCTCCGCTGAATGTAAACGCATCAATTTATTATAAACTAGGACTGAGTCTTCATTTATTTCTTTTGCCGATGTTCTAGGTAATTCGTGATCATACCAACTTCTAAGGGAGCATAAGCAATGTGACGATGGTAGTTATAATAGGGAAGGTCAGGCAAAGTTGGAACTACCAAGTAAATTCTAGCCTCGGGACAACACCTTTTGACTGTTTTAATGATGTCATTAATGGGAGTGATAGCGTCTTCCGCTTTAAAGTTCGTATTTGGAAGAGACACCGAATAAGTGTCTCTACGTTTTCCTGAACGAGGTTGCCTCCATTGCACCAAGGTGTATGCCATCCTGTACAATGAAAACACCAGGACATCCGTTGTATCAGAGGCGATTCCACTATCGATAGCCGAGGCAGATCTTCAAACCGGGGTAATAAGACTCGTGTGAACTTTACTTGATGACTACCTGGGTTATTTAGAGTTGGCTCGTAGGCAGACTCCATATAGGAGACCCACGAATGTCCCAGAAATAGTACCTGGAACGATATAATATATTCATTAGAACACTCTGATAATAATAAAAAAAAAAAAAAAGGATAAATTTAAAAGCTAGATAATTATAGATATTGGAGATTTATTTTAATATGGATAAAGGTTATTTATTTTATGACGTTTCGGGCGTTCTTTCCGAGATTTCAAATACGACGACGTCGCAATTAAAACACAAGACTATATATGTTTATTAAATAATGATTACATAATACAATATAGTATAAAAATATAATACAATTTTACTGCAATTCTTTTCACTTTTAATTGTTTACCAAAACAACTATCTTTTATCACTAACCATTACAATATATAGATATATAGATTTCCATTTTACTGACGAGATTAATACCTTTTTCTTTCTAATATCCTGGGTTGGATCCACAGCATTTCACTAGATCTTCCGGCACTGCTCAATCTCGTTCGAGAGGCTATGTAATCTCCTGAGGTTTCTTCGATCTGACAGGGTTCTGTAATTAAATTGTCATTTTCCTTCTTCTCCAGAGGTGAGTGTGGTCCCATTCTTTCTTCTGAAAAGATCGTCGATCTAGGTGTTAACACATTCAGGGCGGTCACGGTCTCGGAAACTTCTCTGCTTTCTTCAGACGAATTCCTATCTCGTTCGACCTCTCCCCTTGGAGAGGTTATAAAGAGCAGCTTCCTTTGGAGATCCTCACAAGACAATCTTCTCGCACGTCTATATGGGACCATCTGATTTCTTTGATCTTTAATATATAGGGGGGTATAGGAAAGTAAATTAGGTAAAGAAGTTTCAGAAATAGTTAAAGATATGTTCGAGAGGTTAGTTACATCAGAAAAATTCGGCGAATGGAAAGATTGATTCGAATATGGAGAAGTAATTATATTAAAGAGAGATGCAAGATTATATGAAGAAAGTTCACTAGGAAGACTAGGAGAGTAGACAGAAGAAGTATAAGTGGAGACAGGAGGAGTAAAAGGGACAGAGGAAGGAAGAAGAGTAGGTAGTAAAATAGAAGGGAAAATACTTACTTGTTTTAATTCTAATTCATCTCTAGCCTGTTTGTTTAGGAATAAACTTTTTTCGACACTGCACAAGATCATCCGTGTGAGTTCCTTCCCCTCCTCTGAATCAGGGAACCCCAAGAAATCATCATCCTCATCCTCCGAATCCTCAAACTCATCAAAGATCTCCCTTTCACCCTGGCTTTCCTTGTCTGCCGAAGCTAGAGGAGTTGGGGCTACAGAATCATCATTGTTGTTCTCTGGAACTTCCTCTATAAGAGTCTTGTTAGTTAGAAGATCTTGAAACCATGAATTATCACTTAAATATTTTGGAGGAATAAACCACTTCTTCAGTTGTCGATGATGTACTTTATACATTCTTTTAGTTTCCAGAGATTCTATGACATATGTAATGTTATTAGAATTAACTTTAATAATCTTCATTGGGCCCTGATAACGATCTTTAAATTTATTTGAAGTCAAATCTCCAGGCAGCTGCAACTTCAGCGCCACCAGCTGATCTTGGAGAAAAGGAGAGAAATTTGTGTCCCTCTTTCCAATATTTATCAAATTTTGTCCAAGGGAGTCTAGGTCGTTTATCATGAGCCTCATGGTATATTTCTGAAGGAATTTTAGCTGTAGCGGCATGCACCAAATGATTATATGTTAAGACCACTTGGGGCAATTGTACATCCCAAAGATTGGGATGTGTTAATGATACTCTAAGATACTGAATTAATGTACGGTTAACTCTTTCCGTAATACCGTTAGATGAGGGATTGTATGGAGTGGTATAAATATGTTTAATACCCTTGTCCTGCAACAATTCTTCGAACTCTGGACCTCTAAATTCTCTAGCATTGTCGGACAATAAACGAGATGGAATTATGGGCAAGTACTGCAGAACATTTTGTAATGCTACAGTTACTAACGATGTATGCTTTGTCCGAATAGGGACCGCCGCTATCCATTTGCTATAATGATCTATTAACACAAAGGCATAATTATTTCCCTTAGCTGATTTTGGCAGTTGTAACAAATCGACAGCCACCATTAAAAAAACTCAAAAAAAAACAAACGTGGGTGGAGCATGATATATATCAGGGGTGGCCAACCCTTGGCGCATGCGCCAAACGTGGCGCATTGGATGATTATAAGTGGCGCATTGCTACGGACTACTTTTTGGGATATTTTATATTTTAGCTGGGCTACGTCAGCCTATTTCTTACGAATTTATTTAAAGAAAACTAAAAATTCCTTTTATTTCCAGAAATTTGTTAAATCTGGCAAGATATAAAGAAGTATGTAACAAATATATGTAATGAAATGCATTTTTTTTCTTGTAGCGTCGACTCTCATATTCAATATATTTTCCAGCCAAAACTCATATTTGAAACCATGATAATTTAAATTACCGTTGTATAAAACATCGTCACTAAGGTGATCAATCAGATAAAATTTGTGTTTAGATAGTGGATAGTGAGGTAGTGTTCTCTTATTTCTAAAATTACTTGATTTTATTCATTTGATTTTTTATCATTTACCACGGAGGTATTCTTTTAGATATAAAAAATTCTAAAAAATATAGTTATAAAGAATCAGCTTGTTCTGTGAATTTCTTTATATATATCTAATATATATATAGTATATAGTATATATATTAGTATATATATATATAAATAATTGTTTCCTTTAGCTGATTTTGGCAATTGCAATAAATCGATGGCGCATCTGAACTCGTCTGTGAAAATTTTGCGCATGGTATGAAAAAGGTTGGCCACCCCTGATATATATTATAGATCTTTGCCACCTGACACTTGTGACAGGACTGGGAAATGTCACGGCACACATCCCTTAACTTTGGATGCCAGATTATCCTTTCTAATAACGCGTAAAGCTTTCCCTGACCATCATGTACAAATTCATGGTGGTTTATTATAGCCACCTGAACCGCAAAGGAAAAGGATGCTACATAATGAAATTGATCATTCCTATTTTTATGGATAATATGGTTATCTATTATGGATAAAAAATTCTTTGAAAATTTAAATGTTTTTAATGGACCCCAAAAAGCCTGCTGCCGCAGGAGGGCATTTTTTAGTCGTTTTAATAAAGGGTCATTTGCTTGACACTGTCTAATATGATCCATTAGTACTTCCACCGAATCCTGAGATGTTCTTATCATAGAAAAATTACGCAAGTATAACAATTTTGGTGAGTTGCTACTATTAGTGTTTTCGCTTTCATCAACTTCTGTGAATAAATCTGTGGTACTTTTCTTAATAGCAACTTCCTCCCCACCAAACTCAACCCACTTCATGGGGAAGTCAAACATTCCAAAAAGGTATGCAACATTATTCTCACCTGAGTCATCAAACTCAATCATCTCCAATCCTTCTAGGTTCACCTCTTCTATGGTTTCAATCGTGCACAAAGCTCCTCTTGCGGAACCAGGAATATCATAACTTCTCACAAGGTGTAATAAGTTATAATGAACTCTACTTTTGCAAAACAAATAACACCCCCCCCCCCCATGGATTGGGTTTCCAAAAACTAAGGGATGAGTTTTGCTATAATATACCAATACTCTTTGCTTATAGAGATCAGTAAACGCATCTATGCTATGGACAAAAGGTAATTGCCCCGAATGTCTTGTCAATTGTAACTGTTTTAATACTTGATTTGCTTCTTTAGTCTTACCAACGGGAAGATTATATTTACTCCTGTTATTTAACAACTCATCTATAATCTTAACTCTGATCTGTAGATGTGATTCCTCTATACCTTCATTTTTTAAAAATTTGGAAAGACACAAATAAAGAATCTCCACCACCAGGCATTATTACTTCTGTAAATCCATCCGGCGGCTCTGCCAAATGCATTTCATCGGTTTGTTCTACGGGTAATTGGAATGGGGTTCGGGATAACGCATCAGCTACTATGTTATCCTTACCTGGAACGTAACACAGGTCATAATCGATATCATTTAATTCTTCTAGCGTTCTAGCAACTCTCTGATTGACTAATGGCATATTCTGTAAAAATAGTAGGGGCTTATGATCCGTGAAAATAAGGACTTATATTATACAAAAAAAGGTTTTAGAGACCGAACAGCCCATCGAACAGCTGCGAGTTCTCTCTCGGTGGTACTGTACCCACGTTGTGCTTTAGAGAAAACAGTAGAAATATAGGCAATGGGCTTCTTTTCTCCACCTTGTACCTGACTAAGACACGCTCCAGCACCAATTCCAGAAGCATCAGTGTGGAGCAATAATGGAGCAGCATTATCAGACCTATCGGGATATGATAATAGAGGCGGGGAAGTTAATATCCTTTTGAGCTCCTCAAAAGCTTGTTGGCGTTTTTCAGTCCAAGGGACATTTTTCTGATGTTTCAGCAAATCAAACAACGGTTTTGCAATGACCGAACAATTGGGGATATGCCTTCGGTAAAAATTTACCATTCCCATGAATTGCCTGACTTGGCGAGTGGTTTTGGGTTCAGGAAATTTTAGAATACCGTCAATTTTAGGTTGTAACGGTTTTAATCCTTGACTTGATATTATATGACCCAGAAACTTTACTTCCGTTCTTACTAAATAGCTTTTAGATGGTTTTAATTTTAGATCTGCTACATGAAAGGCTTTAAGAACTTCTTCTAGAATGGAAAGATGTTTTTCGAAACTGTCGCTGATAATCAGGACATCATCTAAATATATCATAACCTCGCTCCAAGGAATATGACTTAGAGCCAGCCGCATTGCTCGTTGGAATGTAGCAGGTCCATTTTTAAGTCCGAAAGGCATTCATAGGAATTCCCAGTGGCCCAAAGGAGTGGAGAACGCTGTTTTTTAAATGCTGTTCTTTTCATTTCAATTTGGTAATAGCCTTTGATCAAATCAATTGTGGAGAAGTACTGCATCCCTTGTAAACTAAACAATGTATCAATTAGATTGGGAATAGGAAAAGCGTCTCGTTTTGTGATGGAATTTAATTTTCTATAATCAATACAAAGCCTAATAGCTCCATCAGGTTTTCGAATTGGGACTATTGGCGCAGAATAGGGGGAGCAGGACCTTCGGATAATTCCGTCAGCCTCCAATTTTTGACACGCCTCTTCTACCTCATACAGGATTGGTCCTTGTAATCGTCTAACCGAAACATTCACTGGATCATCTATGAGAGTATCGATAGAATGTTTAAGAATTCCAGTACACCCAACGTCCGAATCTCCAAAACTGAGAGCCTGAGGATATTTCATTAGGAGCTGCAAAACTTGATCTTTTTGATCTTCAGACAATTCAGTCTCATTTAACCTAAAGGCTTTTCTTAGATTATCTAATGTCCATTCTTCATAATTATCTTGTGGCTTCTGTGTGATCTCCACAGTATCATCTTTCGGATGGAGCCGATGTACAGGGGAATATTTGCCAGGAGAATAACCTCTCCTTCGATTAATGGGATTTTTTGTAGGATTAAAACAAGATATATAAACCTGAGATGCTTCCAAATAAGGGAACACCGCATAATCTGTTATAAAACGATTAGTCGTTCTTTTAGTCTGAGAAGTAGGAGTAAATAGTACAAATGAGGTTTTTCTATTATATGACTATATGTGGCAATAGGGACTGACATACACATATAGGGAGGGATTATGGTTTCCTAAGTTACTACAACGATTTCCTCTAAATTATGCTCAAATAAACTCAAATCTTTCGTTAATACTGTAACTTAATGCACTTAAGTTGCAATTCAAGAAAAAGCTCATCACCTTCAAGCTTCCACAAATCTGGCAATAATTTTTATCATTCTTCAAACCAATTGATAACTCCAAAGATAGACATCATATCGCGCTCACGTTGTCATCCCACCCACAAAAGTGTTAGTTGAGGTGGTGGGAATTCATTTGAAAGAAGTTTAAGAATTGGTAAAATAACTTACACCTTTAACAACGGAAAATTACTTCTCCTGATAGCCTTTTACCCCGTATATTGTAGAGGTTGTAACAGAAACCTTTTTCTTACTCCAACCACTCAATACGTTTTAATTTGTAATGAGAACTTAAGAGAATCCCCAGTATCCACTAAGGCCTTCAATGGTGTACTACTTTTACAACCCATAATATATATTCCTGGTACTAAGGCATCCTCTGTGGGATTATGGATATCGTAATATGGATAATATGATCATTTGGATGACCTACATAAGGAGGTTGGAGTGAGGATTGTTCCTCATTAGTAATAGGAAATTGTAAAATATTCGGAAGTGGTAAATTCGCGACAATAGAGGGACAACTTACTTTACCTTGTGGTTTCATTTCTTCGTATTCATTCCTTGACAAATCCAATGATTCGTCTTCCAGAGGAGGCGCAGAAGGCTCCAACTGCGAAACATTTTCCAGAAGAGGTTCCTCGGGACTACACTCGTCCACATTGTTTATTGTGGCTGTTGGCAATTGTGACCCATCAATTACCTTAATAGGGTTTTTATTTTCCATTCTCTGTCATTGGGGTTTTGATTTCAAATAATTCTCCGGTATTTCACCCATCTTCTCTAGAGGCTCTGTGGGAGGGTCAATGGCCACAGAGCTTCCTAGTTTCCCCCTCGTTTAGTTACTTGTGGCTGTATCCTTTGTGGACAATTGATTCCTAAATGTCCACCACTACAGATAGGACATCCTTGAGCATCATCTTCCTGTGGCGTCCTTTGCTGTCGGTTGGGACATTCCTAAACGACGTGCCCGTCAGCTTCACGCGTATACATTTGTTTTTGGAAATATAACACTCATCCGCAACATGTCCCCTTTTCCCACAAAAACGACACTTGGGTCGTAACTGACATTCTCGTACGTCATGGCCGGTTTTTTACAATAATTACAAATTGAAGATGGGCCTATATTTTGATGATTATGAACTGGAGGTCTATTTGTTGGAATATTTATCATGTTTGAATTAGGATGATTTCCATTCGTATTTACTTCACTATTCGTATAGTGACCTGCTGCAGTGGGAAACCTAGGTGGTTGTGCGATTTGATTTGCAAAACTGTTTACATAAGTTGTATATTTGCAGGTACCTGAGTACTGCGGTGTCGGAGATGACACAAAAGATGGCAAACTTTCTGGAGTTTGGATATATTTCGTATATTCGCTGGGCACTGAATTTCCTGAATATTGTAGAGGCACCGACCACACTGGTCCACCCGCTGATGGAGCAGCGTACCCAGTTGGCTGTTGCAGCTTAACAGGAACTGCCGGAGTTAAATCTATAACTTCCGGTTGAGCTGTTACAGGAGTGTTACCTTTTTGCAGATCACTACTGGTTTTATCTGACATACATTTTCTAGAATAATTTTCATCAATCAGCTTCACCAATCCTTCCCAAGAAAGAGGAGCACCTTTCATAGATAATTCGCAAACTACTATAAGCGAATTTACTAGATCCTGTATGGATTTCGGTAGACTTTTAATTAGCTTCTCTCTAACGATCTTCATAGCACTAACATCTGTTCCTGGGAATGCCTTCTCTGCCAGTCCTTGCAACCGCAAAGCATATAGTGGAATAGTTTCAGTGGTCAGTATTAAATGTACTCAAATCACATTTTGTTTGCTTTTGTAGATATTCACCAAACCAGTCAGTCAGTTCCTTTTTAATATTAGCGTAACTTGAATTTGATTTCATGAGGACATCATACACCTGTTTTATGTCTCCTTCCAGATGCAAACCCAAATAGGTTCTCCATCCGTCAACCGTAGAATTAGGATAAGTTGCAAGAGCATACTCTTCAAATCTGCACAAAAATTGTGGAAAAGGTTCCCCATTTTCAAGACAATACTTCCCTACGGGAATCATTTTCTTCGATTTTTGTTGTTGTTGATTTATCATCATTCGCATCCTTTGTGTGACCATATCCAGGGTTTGTTGATTTTGTTCTAATATCCTTAGCATAGTAGTATTTTCTTGGGCTCTGAATTTGAGGGTTTTGTTGCTGTAATCACCCATAGACACTGGAACCTGTTGTGGGGGCAGAAATTGTGTATATTGAATCTGTGATTGTGACCCACTCATCCCTGACTGTAGTCCACCATCAAAAGGGCTATTCACAGGCATTCCTGCTGGCAAACTTAATCGTGCCACTGTTGCCATCACAGGAGGGGACATCGTAAACAAAGGGAGTACTGAACCTGTCGAGTGTGTTGCAGCTACATGCAACATCCCCGAAGACTCCGCTAAAGTGGAAGGGGACATTATTGACATAATTGGAGTAACAGACGTCATCAAGGTTGTTGGTTGGTTAGCCAACAATCCTGATGCGTCTGTTATGAATGTAGAGATAGAAGTGGATATTTTGAATTTATCAATCATCGTTTTTACGTCCGCACGCATCTCGCCCGAAATGTCGCTTGTATTTTCCGCCATTACTCGGATCGAATGCCTCGGGGAGTAATATATAAAGGATAAATATTTAATAGATGGAATTAATTAATAAATGGGATATTGGTGTTTGATTAAGATAATAAATAATAGATGGGATATTTGTATCTGATTAAGATAATATTTAATAGATGGGATCTTTGTGTCAGAGTAAGATAATATTTAATAGATGGGATATTTGTGTCTTAAAACAGAGTATGTAGAATATGGAATAACAATAAAAGATGTTCAACAAGTAAAAACAAACAAGAAGTATCGGAATCAGGGAAAGTAAACTAAGTGTGGAGTTGATGCTCTTAATAATGATTATTTGAACAAACAAAAGAAACAAAAAAAAAAAAAGGAAAAGAAAAGGAAAAGGAAAAGGTAGCAGGCAAACAAAGGGTAGACTCTCTCACGAGAACTACGCTCTGCTACCATTTATATAATAATTTATTGTTATGTAATAGAAATTGAAAGAAAGAAAGAAAGAAAGAAAACATTAAATCCTGTAAATAATGAAAAGTAATGAACTCACTAGCACTATCCTTAGAAATGGGACCCTTGAGGTCCAGGACTCTTCAATAAGCCAGTGAGATACTCAGACCCTTTGATACACTGCCACTACTTCCTCTTTCCTATCTTTGATTACTTTTGTTGAATTTTCTTGAAAAGTTTGAGGATAATGGACCAATGCACTCCAAAAAAAATATAAAATAAATGGAATTAGAATTAAAGAATAAGAAAATAAAAAAAAAAAACAAAAAAAAAAATAAACATCAAATTAGTAATTTACCTCTGATCAGGTCTTAGATATGACCTTTAATATGAATTTCATCAATACTCGCACACTTGTAATATTAGAAACTCAGGGAATGATGTAAGAATAAGCTATGTACTATTTCTTAATTTAATAAAAAACTATACTATACACATACAAGTACAAACTCAAAAAAATCAGAAAATTACAAATCTTTGTTTCTAAGAAAATCAATGTAGTTGAGTTGGTACTTAATAAACTAATTATAAATAAAGTGTAGGATATTATGAAGAAAAATAAAAAAAAATAAAAAAAATAAACTTGCTTTATGTTTTTATGTCAGGTTATGTACTGACAATTGTTATATTTCTTATTTGCTTTTAAGATACAGTACCTATTTAAATTTAACTTTTCCTTAAAATTACCTAATCTAAAATATTACCATTCATTGAGCATGCTCGACCAAAACAATTTCCCTCAATCATTCAAAAAAATAATAAATATTGTTTCTTTAAAAAAAATTATGTTATCAACAGGTTTGTATAATGATTAGGCTAGGCCTATAACACACTGAACACAATATAAGTATTCAAGAATTAATGTAAATCCACAAAGTTAACTCTTTTAACAGAGTTTCTTATAAAATTTATTTAATTGTAGCACTCTTATGTACCACTTGTTTATAAATTAACTAATCCATTCACATATCACCTTCATATTTCAATATTTTGGTTGTCTTTTATCAACTGTTGAAGGTGACTAGATTTAATTATCACTAATTTGCACTTTTGAGTCTTTTTCTCTCTCACTTTTTATTTAACCCACACGAAGGTTGGAAATTTATCACCCACTCGTAATCACTCCCAGACCTAGTACCTGTGGAGTAATTATAGTACATCAGTTCTATTTTATACGTCTTCAATTGTTAACTAATTAATATATAAATTTAGATTATTTACAAAAAAAATTATGAAAATAAAGAAGTTACCTCTGATTCTACAGAGGTTTGAAGAACACCATGTATTTTTCTAGTTTCGATGATGAGATTTGTCGTGAAAGGTAGAAGGGACAGACATACAATTCTAAAAAGATGATAAAATCAAGGCTAATAATTTACCAGTACTGACTAATGAAAACAAGAGATATAAACCTTTCCTACCATTAAAGAAGAAACTTAAATAAACTTTTCTTAGGAAAAATCGTGCTATTTGGTAGTAACAGAAAAATTAGCTTCAATGTTGTATTTTGTATTTTCTAATACACAGTTACTAGAATCAACACTGAAACAGAATAAGACACCAGATTTTTAGAATGTTAATATATATATTTAATATTATATTTATTATATTATATTTAATATATATATATAATGTATATATATATTTATATATATTTATATATATATATGATATATATTCTATATATATTATAATATATATATTATATATATATATATTAAATATATATATATATAATTTATAATCTGTATATCTTCACGCATAATAATACTTTATTATATTAATATATCCTTTACTTATATATATATTATATATATTATATATTATATATAATATATATATATATGTGTGTTGTCCCACAGAAATATGTATGTATATCTATTATGCACACATAGTTATGTGAATTATACATATGTGATAATAAAATAATTCGAAATGATACGACTCTCAGGAGTAATTCTCAGAAAATATAAATTAAATGCTAATAAATAAATAAAGGATGAAAACTCTTATAATTAACAAAAATTAATTATAAGATATTATTTTATGAAATATAATTATATATTAGTGATGGGACAGATTATGAAATTTTTTTTGCCCGATGACGATTGACGAGACGATATAGAGCAAATTTTGCGATTGCGATGACGTGACATGCGATGACGATTAATGGAAAAATTTATTTTAAAATTCTTTCTCTCTCTCTCCTTTCTCTCTTCTCTGTCTTATATATTATTTATAGATATATATAATTAATAATATATAGTATAATATATTATTAATATATATAATATATATATAATAATAAATATATATTATATATATATTAATATATATACTATTATATTATAAGAGGCTGTAAGACAGGATAGGGTCAGGGGGTTCAACGTCCCGAAATTATTTTAGCGATTAAAATTTTTGATTCCTTAAGGTCTCACTAATTTAATAAAATAATATAATAATATATATATAATAATAATATAAATAATAATAATACTTAAAATATTAATGTTTATAATTTAATAATAATATTATTAATGATAATAATAATAATAGTTAATCGATGAAAATGAAAAACATTTATTAATGGAAATGAGGAGACATGTTTGTTGGTCCGTAGCGATCTTCTTTAGGTCAAGTGGACTGTTTCCCTCATGACATGTAAAAATATTTTAGGACCAGGGACTATTAAATGTAAGCTTCCAAGTTGCAGATGATAGCAATTGGCTACCTCAATAAGGATAATGATGGACTGTATAAAGATTTAAAAGATAAGGAGGGAGTGTAATCGTTGATGGGATGAGCAGGTTCATTCCTTCTTCAGTAAATTTTTTCTTTCCTCATCATTCCTTCTAAAACTAAATCTTTCTTTCTCATAATCTTGGTTCGATCGTGCTTGTTCTCTGGCCATCAGGCTAGAGACAGTGGTGGCTATCGGGGGTGGAAAAATTCCTCGTTCTTCCTATCACTCTCGCTGATGTTTCATCAGCTAGAATTTTTTCGTTCTGCAGGGTACTCTCGACGAGGCCCAAAGCTGGCTTTCATCAAAAGGAGTGCGTAACCTCCTTGGTCTCTACTTGACAAATCTTCTCATCTCTAGCAACGCTTCTGTAATCTGGCTTCTCCTATATTCGTTCTTATCATGTTTGTTGCTAATTGCTCCAAACTGAAAAGGATAATCCTCTTCGCGGGCCTCGCTCAACTATATTCTCATGTCTCAATACTAGCACTTCCCTCCCTCAGTGTTGGAAGCTCTCACATTTCCAACCTATTCCGAAAAAAAAGAGGAAGCCGCTCTGATTCCTTTAACTATCCGCCCCTGTAGCTCTCACTGGTTATTCTATCTAAGATCAAAAACCCTTTGAAACCCTTCTCAACTCCACTTCTTAGATAATCTGGGAAAAACTCACCCGATCGCCAGTACGGGCTCTCGTTGCAACGAAGATTCTACTGGCGAATATAATTTTCCTTACAAACTGTTTATGGTTTTTCGTCTTTTAGGAACTACGGGAGAGACTTGGGTGGTTGGCGTTGACGATCACAAAGCATTGACCGATATGGCACGCAGCGAGCCCGGAACAGGTCACTGCTCTTTCCAAGCTCCCGCTCCTTGGTTTCCTCCTTCTCTCTTGCTACTTTATTGTCCTAGCTTTCTTTCAAGTCACTCAATATCGGGTGTTCCTCAGGGTTCTGTCTTATCTCCTACTTTATTCCTACTTTTTATTAATGATCTTCTCACCGCACCCTAACTCTATCCACTCGTATTCCGATCACTCGACCCTCCATTCTTTAACTCATTATAAAATTCTACTCCAACTTTTTACTTCTGAATTGCTCCGGTGCTAATCTTTTCCGATTTTTATTCTCGTGTGGATAAAAATAACTTTGTGAAAATTCATTTCTTTTAAAGAACCCAACTCTACAAAGCTTTTCTCCAAATACCTTCTAACTTGTCCTGGTCTCTTTCGACGGTTCTGTCTTCTCTCCTGTTGACAATATATAACATCCTTGGAATTAACATGAACAAAAAAAATGTCTTTGGAACCTCACATCACAATGGTTGATTGCTAGGGCGGCCTTCAAAAGCACTGGAAGTTTGTTTTGGACTGTATGCTTTCCTCCTTTTCCTCAGTTGCTCGCGCAATACAGAGGTCTCATCCGCCCTTGTATGGAGTTACTGTTCTCATCATCCTGGGGTGGGTGGCTCTGGTTTCACCCGGCTATTGGGTAGGGTTCAAGTCAACGGCAAAAAGGCTTATAACTGTTCTGTACTTTCCAGTTCACTGGACCCTCTATCTTTGCGAGGCGATGTTTGTGCTTTATCTCTATCTATAGGTACCGCAGCGGCAAAGGTCGCTCAGAGGGAACTTATCACTCCGTCCACCACCTTTTACGAACGCCTTCGGTTAGCACAATAGGTGCTGTGGTGTGCGCACGAGTATTTTTGTGTGGACATTTGGTAACTGCCAGGCTAGTTTTGCTTTGTATTTCTTCTTCATTTCCCAAACACCTGTTTTGTGGAATCTCTTCCGATCTTATGATCTTGATATGACATTAATCCCCTTCACTTTAAAGCCTGCGTCTGGCACATATGCGCGTAATTTGCCGCTAGAGGGTGACTTTTGGAGTAATACCCCCTCCTTGAATAGGCTCCGCCCGTGAGTGGTGGTTTCTTCAAAAGGTTTCTTTAAAAAAAAACCTTGAATGGGCAGATATGGCAAATGAACTAATTCTCCTATTCCCCCCATCCAAAAAATCATTCAGAATATCCCAGAAAATCATACTCTTTTCAACATTACCTCAGAATGGATCATATTTCGCAACCACAAAATTTTTGACCTTTTTTTAAAACTTAAATTTAAACTTTTAGACTCTAGTACTCACACACAAAATCTTATCGTAGCCTCTCTTACCACAAGCTCACTCATCATGAATTGGCCGAAATCTTCTATTCCCCCTTCTCATTCCTTTTCACACACCAAAACAAACACATTTTACACCACACCACTCATTTTCACTTTTCCTTTCATCTTTGTTCAGTCACAGCGAGCAAATCAAATTTGCCCTTTCGAAATACATCCATCACTTCTCCTCAACATTATTCCTCTAACATTTCATATACAGATACGCTTCATACATTTTCGCCCGAAGATTAGAAGGGCGCTTATGCGATCACGACCTTCTTCCGAGGCTGCCATTAGCATTTTTGGCAAAGTAAGTGTAGAAGGCAGCCGAACCTAACTACGTACCGTTCCCTTAGTCGCCTCTACGACACGCAGACATACGATGTTGGCAATTTTTTCTCCCTACACGTATGGATATACGGGATAGGGATGTCTGTAAGGATGTTTGTCTAGAAAGAAGGGGTGTGGATGGATATAAGATGGATAATGATATGTGTGTGGGATAGAATGCATACAGAAAAGGCGAACCATTAGGCACTGGATGTCATACAAACTTTAAGCAAATGGTAATATAATAAATATATATATATATATAATATTATATAATATATATATATATATAATTATATTTATTATATATATATATAGTATATATATATATATATATATAATAATATATATTATATAATTATTATATATAATAAATTCATTATTATATATTATATATTATTATTATTATATATATTATTAATAATATTATTATTATATTATAATAAATATTATTATTATTATTATTTAATAATATTATATTATTATTATTAATTATTATTTTATTATGATTGTTATTGTTTTATTGTTATTGTTATTTGTTATTGTATAATTTTATATTATTTATTATTATTATTATAATTATTATTATTATTATATTATTAATTATTTATTATTATTTTATTATTATTATTATATTTTATTAATTATTATTGATTATATTATTTTATTAATTATTATATTTATTATTATTGAGTTTTAATATTATCAAAATTCTTAATAATTGTTCAATTATCGCAAAATTAACGGCAAAAGATTTGCCAAAATTTCCGATGCCGATTAAAAAAAAATTGCCGATTTTGCCGGATGACGTGACGATTAATCGTTCCCATCACTATATATTATACTATATAACATAATATTAATATAATATATAATATATATTATATATATATATATATTATAAATACTAAATATAATATATTATATATATTTATATATATATATATACTGCGAACACCTTTGGTGGCGCTGGTTTGGGATAGGCCGTCCGTAAAGTTTGATTTTCCCTGTGGTCACCCCATCGTTACCCCTGTATAGTGGATAACCAATTTTAAAAGGTTTATAGTTTTATATATATATATATTATATATTATATTATTTATAAGAGAAAAGCGCAAAACTATATATAAATAATATATATTAATATATATTATATATATATAATATATATATATACTATATATATTATATTATATATCATATACAATTATTGTAATTTTGTTTATTTTCTTCAGGTATTGACACATAATTATATAGAATATATATTATATTAATTAAATATTATTATATTATTATATAATAATAAATAATATATATAATATATATATATATATTATAATATAATGGCATGTAAAGCACTGTTATAAAAATGAATTTGCCAATAAGCAGCGGTTCTCTCCAAACTTTTGATCGCGTCTTACCCCTCAGACCGAAAATAATTCAAGTTGTTACCCCCTTATAGGGCTCCTGTGAATACATTAACCTTATATATATAATATATATTTATTAATAATAATATATATATATTATATATAATTATATATTATAATAATATATATATATATATATATTATATATTATATCATAAAAAAAATAAAAATCTAGCGGACAAATTAAATGCATCACCCGTAAATATAATGGTAAATTTTTTCTATTTTGTAATTTTTTTGGGTGGAGCTAGGGTTGGTTTGTATACTACTTCATAACTAACAACCACTATTCAAACTACTATTGAATAACTAACTAATCAATAAACCAATTATATCTAATACCACATGAACTAACCAACCAACCAATTACAAAATCCAAGCTGTAACCAACCAACTAACTAGTTAATAATTTATCAAATAACAAAATAACCTATAAACCCTATGGCTTTAAGTCGTGGTCTTGACAAAGACTGTTCACAATGGAAAGACATCGTCAAAAAAGAGGAACGTGCCATAGGAGTTATCACATTGTCGGAAGCAGGCCATTCTCAGAGACCGGTGGCTCAGCAACTCGGGGGTAAACCAATCGACGGTCAGTCGATCCTTCGTCGGTTCAGGGAGACTGGGAGCAACCGAGGGCGACGACATGGTCAGGGTCGCCCGAGGGCGACATCCGAGAGAGATGAGCAGAATCCTGCCCGTCTAGCAGGCTTCGTGAATCGGGTTCCAAACAAAAAGCGTAAGCGGCAACAAGGCTCCGTTGAGGCGTCAGACATGTGCCCATTACCGAGCGTACAGTGAGAAGACGACAGAATGAACGGGGAGTACGTATTACAAGGTCTTCCATCGCCCTCTCCTGATCAGGAGCATCGGGTTGCGATTTCATTTTTACACAAGCATATGGAGATTGGACACACAGATGAGGTCGAGTTTCACCACTACATGGACCGATGCGGATCGTCGGCGAATTTGGGACGTGCATGTGTGAACACACTTTTCTGCTTTGCAGTGATCGCCCCAAGGATTCCTCTTAGAGGTGACTCTGTGATGGAGTGGGCAGGTTTTGTTTGTGCTCGCACAGCATTGAATTATGTGTGAGCAAGGAACGCAACGTAATGAAAGGTTAGGGGAAGAACATCCTCCAAGAGTTATATACGTGCCTTTCGCTCCTATTGGGTCCATTTTTTTGTTACCCATGATAACGCCACACAGGCAACATATGCACACGGGTCAGATCCAATGTGCCTACAAACAGGTAGGGATCAGACTCGCTGGCCATTCTGCCGCGGAGCCCGGACATGGAATCCCATTGAACAGTGGGATTTGTATGGGGTAGGCGTTCGAGCCTGTGAATTACTCTTGTTTCTAACATTGCAAGGAGCTTTGCAAATGCTTGTCCAAAATTCCCAGGAGACCAATCCTCCAAGATCATTTCATCAATGGCTTGAATCGCTTGGAAGGAGTTGGAAGGGCCAGGGGTTACCAACCATTATTAGAACTTTATGCTGCGCAATTCACTTATAATTTGTTTAGAATATTGTTGTTGATTATAAATCATCATATCCATTTTTTTTTCGTTTTCTTTATTATTGCCCATTTTATTTTCCCAAACACTGTTCTACATACAGTTTATACAACATTATAACCCTGTATGCAACTGTGCACACTCCCCGAGTTAGGTATGAACCAATTAAAACCAAACCCTAGCCCTACATTCCCAATATGAAGAGTTCTAATAATTTATGTTTTACGGTGATGTATTAAATTTGCCCATGGAGTTTTATATATATATATAAATATATATATATTATATATATAATATTAATATACTATAATTTATATATAATATATAAATAATAATATATATAATATATATTTATATATATTATATAATTATAATATTATATATATATATAAATAATATATATATATATAGTTATTCGCACTAATTATTAACAAAAGATTCATAAAAGCCGTTGATCGTGAGGCTACTTCTTTGGCATACCCCCAAGTATTCACTTATGCGTACCCTCCCGGGGACGGCTGTACCCCAACTTTTGGACCACGCGCATAGGAGCCAGCACTAATCAAAGCTTTACAAGTACTTTAAAACTCTCATTTAATAGTATTGCATTATCTTTTTACCATATTGTAATTTTACTGTATTTTAATGCTTTAAAAACCCTAAAAAGAACTTGATATATGTGGAAAAAAAATACTTTAAAAAAAAAAACAAATTTTGGCCTATGGTTTTTTTTAAAAAAAAAATATATTTTTTTTTTTTAAAAACTAACACATTTTTTTTTTAATCACAACCATATATATATATATTATATATATAATATATATATATATGAGATTATATAATATATAATTATATTATATATATATATATTATTATATATATATATATATATATATAATATTATATAATATATAAATATATATATATATTTATTATATATATATATAATATATATATTATATATTATATATATATATATAATATATATATATTATAGTATAATATATATATATATATATAATATATATATATATATATATAGAATGAGAATGGATTGCAAAGTTTATGTTGGCAACCTTGGAAACAATGCAGCTAAGCATGAACTAGAAGCAGCCTTTTCAAAATATGGCCCACTTTTAAATGTATGGGTGGCAAGAAATCCTCCTGGCTTTGCATTTGTAGAATTTGAAGATCCTAGAGATGCTGAAGATGCTGTCAGAGCCTTAGATGGAACGTAAGTTTATTGATTTTACAAAATTTAACAAAATGATAATATTGATTCTTTCTAACTCTTAGAAACTTTTTCATATAAGAAATTTGAATAACATTTGATAATGTGGAACAGAAAATGTAATATCAACATTACCAGAAGAGCTCTGTCATTTTTAACTAAAATCTTTGTTTAATATACATTCAGTTTCATACTCTTGCCTCAGCACTGACATATTATTGTATGTGATGGAAAAATAATTCTGCCCATAAAAACAATGTCTTAACAATTTAACAATGCAAGTTCAAGAAAATAAAATTCTAAAATTTTACATGATAATTTAAGGTCTTTTGGTTTTATTGAGTGCAGAAGTTGTGACAACCTTGTCTAGCCTTGCATTTTATATTATATATTATATATACGTATATTATATATATATATTTATCTATAATAATATATATATATAATATATATAAATATATATATATATATATATTATATATATATATTAATAATATATAGTTATATAATATATATATATATATATTATAAAGGCCAGCATCCCGAAGCAAATGCATTGTAACCTAAAAAACAATAACAGCGTATAGCGAAAAATAAATAACATTTTGAATTCCACTAAAAAATAGGAAAACTTAAAAAAATTTATTTATTCTAAGTATTTTTAATAACACATTTAATATTTTTCATCCTTAAGGGATGGCAGCGTGACGCTCTGAGTAAGCTTGCCATTCTTGCAGTAGTACGAGAGGCAAGAGTTACAAAAATATTGTTTTTTTGTTTTATATATTTTCTTGGAGAAAATAATAATTTTTTTTTTAAACTTTTCTTTTTAGGGGGTTCGACCCAACGGTGGGACAGAGCGGGACGACAGTCCCCGCCTGTTCGTCCCTCGTTAGCGGCCGGAAAAAACTCGCCGACTGCTGTCCATCTTTGTGGGTTACCCTTGGGGTTTACATTTTATATTAAAAAACAAAAAAGGATCAATTCAAATTTGGCAAAACCTTTGAGCGCGCGTTCGGAACCGCCAGAGCTTCTCATACTTTTTCTCTAAAAAACGATAATTATCGATTACAGTTTTCCCAACATTTTTAACTTTTTCAAAAGCTTTATTATATTTATTTTTTTTAATTTCATTGATAAATATCTCTTGATAAAAATGTTATTAATTTTCCTGTAGCTGTTTTATAGTTTTTAGTTACATTGCATGTTGCTTTAGACGCTGACAATATATATATATATATATTACTTATGATATATAATATTTATATAATTAGTATTATATATAATATATATATATATATATATATATATATATATATAATATATATATATATATTATACTATATAATATCAATATTTATATATATATATATAATATATAATATATAATAATTATATATTTATATATAATTTATTATATATATAATATATATATAGTATATAATTCGACCATCTACTCGGCCAATAAATATAACTACTAAAAAATAACTAATAATAGAACCGTCAACCTTATATAATCTGCATAGGACTAATATCATTACCTGTTGTGCATTAGGACAGTATAGCGCAGACATTGCCTGAATTTTTGAATACCTACATGGCCCGCGAAAGGACTCTTCCGAGTCCGTAGAGAGGCACAATCTACTAGAATAGAAAACATATTCGTGGAAAAACTGCGCACCAAAATAGCCTTACCGTGACAATAAGAACATAAATCTCATAGTGAGGTAGAAGGAAAATGCAATAACCCTCGTTGTGAACGAGGCTCCTATATAGGATTGACATGAAGACTTTTCCTTTCCCGTGCATGTGCCTACATTGAAATTAGCTACAGAACCCTGTGCCCTCTGTGTGCAAACGAGTCCTTTCCAATTAGAGCTCATTCCGAAACCTGCTTCACTCCTCTGAAATTTGACCAATTCGATATAGTTACTTCTGCCTCCTACATCCAGTCTTTTCTAATTCTTGAATCTTTATATATCAATAAATATAAACCATCCCCATACAGTAAAGAATCCGACAAACAATTATTTATAGTATAACATTTCATCATCATGAATTATTAATCTCACAGAAAATCTGGAATATTACAAAGTCCATCATCTAACAATATTCTAATGTCTTACCAAATCACTTGGTACAATAATTATTTTATCAACTAACTAAATTCCAAGAAATTTGATGACCAAATTTCTGTAAAAATTTTCAATATATTTTTTATATATAAAAAATAATATTTGAAAATAATAAATATAATTATAATCTTAGAAATATAAATAGGAAATGGAGCGTAAATCAGATATCGCAATTTATTATTTACTTTATTGTGAATTTATATTATTTATATAAGATAAATTATAGAACTTGTGTTATTATTGTATAATGTTAATACACATTAATTATGACATTAACTAATAAAATATTATATATATATATGCCGGCCTAGATATATCTAAAGTCCTCTGGAGTATTTCAAATACAGCCACACATATATCATCAGGCGCAGATAAAATCCATTTATGTCTACGCAGAAATATAGATACGACACACATGGTCTCCTCTCGAAATTGAGACCGTTATTGCAAGAGTGGCTATGAAGAGATCTCCTCTAAACGATATGGGTAAATAATTATAATTAAATAATAATATATAATACTATAATAATATAATATATATCAATTATTAGAGGCAGACTTTAGTAATATTATCTAGCCAACCAAGCCCTTATTACTTTTATTTACTTATATTTACTTTACTGCTTGGATTCCTAAGTCACATAGTTGGAATTCTTTAATTAGCATTCAATATACACTACTATTCATACCGGAACATGATTTTCTTGACTTGATGAACTCTGGTATTAGAATAGAACAAGCTTCTTAGGTCAAAGATGGTGAAAGAAGTAATAGTAGCTATACCAACTGAAAGGGTATAGTAAAACTATATATAAGACTCTGAGTGTTATAACCTACAAGGACTAGCATCCGAAAATCCATTGCTCAGAGAAATACGATTTTATTCAATATATCCTCTAGGGTAATACAAGAATAAGTTATTCTTATAAGGCTACAGAAGGAAGAAGATGCTTTATAGTTTCACATTAACTTTGACAGGCGTCCCAATAAAAAACTATACTCATTATAGCCTGGGAGATTATATGGTATATATATATATATATATATATAATATATATATTTTATAATATATATATATAGATTATATATAATATATATAATATATAGTTATATATATATTAATATATATATATTAATTAATAATATATATATATAATATTAATATATATATATATATATCATATATATATATTATATAATAATATATATATATATTATATTTATATATATATACCTAATATATTAAAGACTGAGGTTTGAAAACATACAAAAGATTAGTAGTGCAGAATTTGATAAACAACTTATAATTTGTGAAATCACTTTCCAGATACAAACTTGTAAATGTTGTTAAAAGTAAGTCTATTCAAGATTTTCTTCAACTACCGCATAACTTACTTGAATTCTTATTTTATTATTTAATAAACATAAAAAATTAATATATTAATATATCAGCCAGATAATTATTAATAACTCTAAGTATAGCTTATACCTTACATTATCCTTACTACTTACCATACTGACTAATAAACAACCTGACAATATTAGTATCAAAATCTCATATTGAATAATCAGATTTTAATGGTTCTATGAGCTGAAGGTTTATTTTCGATTCAGAATGTATTAGGTTGTAAGTATTAAAATTAGCCACATGTCGAAAGTTAACTACAATGTACACCTATACTAGATAAACAGTACGAGAAACGATCTTTACATTTCTTATTCAACACTACGATCCGAATGTACTAACGGATACTTTTAGCTAGTAGGAGAATTGTTGCATTACTAACCAAAAATATAATTATTCATCCACTAATATTCATTACTCAAGTATAAGAGTGGATGGGGGGTATGAGGAGATAGCTACCTCACCTCCGATCATTCTATCGTCAGTTCAACGCACTGTAGAAGTGGCGTTGCCAGACTATAAATATCGTTTAGGTGCCCTTTTTATTATTTTATAAGTATCACGATCACTGTCACTATCGGTTCAATGTGATGTGTAAGATTTTTCTTCTATGCTTTGTATATATTAATTGTTGAACACTGAAAATCATTTTTAAATTGTTTTCTACTGAATCATAATTAAAAAAACCGTCTTTCGAGTCGCAACAACAGCTAGCAAGCATAAGTTTTTTCATGGAATGTACCAATAAAAATAGTGAAATATTGTTTAGTGTAACACTGTATGAAGAATTGATGTTATCTGTATGAATCCTCAGGTAGAATAATAGTTTTCGATAAACTGTGTTTAGATACCTATATATAAAGTGATAAAATTCTAGTCAGACTAATCTTATTAACAGAAGGGTATATGCGGAGCGGAGTATATATAAATACCAAACGCCTTCAGATACTCAGTAATGCGGTAATTCTTGTGTTATGAAAATCATTACAATCCCGAAGCCATGTCTGTTAGCTTTATATAGTTTAGCACAATCCTATGCATGGCTTATAAGGCACCCGGTTAACTGGCAGTATGTGTATCTAAAAGTACCGCATTAATTATTAGTAATCTGGTACTTATAATCTCCTTTCGGTACCTTTGCTGAATTAATAAACAGATTTTAGTATAAATTTAATATACAAATACTCAGGTCAGAACTTAGATTTTTTCGTATACCTGTTTTCAGATCAGATCAACACACAGAGCCTGGATAATTGGTTGAGAAATAAAATTAATATGATGGGGTATTATTTAGGTCTGAGGTGAATCAAATGAAGTAAGTCATGTTTGGTTATAGTCTACTTTATATTGTGACTGAATGGGCCAGTTGTCTTCCATCAACAACATGAAAATAAACTCTCTGGTTAATGTGGACAGTTCATTAAAATGCCAACATATGCATTTATTGAGCCATTGATAGTTTGTGGATCTTTTAAGAATGTAACTCCAACTATGTGATTAATATTCCATTAGCTTGTTACACCGTATTACACTAGGAGTATCTAATTCGTCACAAACACTGTCTCCATTAAACGTATTACTTGTAATAAGATCGTTTATAGCATTTTAATACAGTATATACTACAAATATATACCTCACATAATAATTTCAGTTATAAATGACATCTTCGAGATAACTCTTCCTGGAGATAGTAATAGGGACAACGTGATCGAACATTAAATGGCATCGAAATAGTAAACAACTGCACGTAATAAATGTTTACTTCTCTAAACTTTCTACCGCACACCTCACAGAATACTCGAACAAGTGTATATGGGTACGTTGTTTCATTCTTAATTTTTTCCATCGATAACCAAGTGCTAAGACCACGTTACTCTGTGTGTGACAGCAAATCTCCTACTGACTTTTGTCTCGTCCAAGTGTTAGTTGTTCTTTATGGCGCGTGTTAAATCGTATACTTTGGCATCAACAACGTTTTCTCTTTTCCCCGCTCGAAAGGCAGAGTCGAGGTCCTTGAGCCTAAGTGGGAGCTATTCAGACTTATCTCTGTGGTTATCTGGTGTCATCATCTATATACTCTCGCATCACCATTTTCTGTACTCTCCATCTAGAATGCACACTTATACTCTAACTTCAGGATATGAGTTATACGATATTTTGAGCCGGTAGTTACCTTCTTCCATTTTCTCTGATTTCTTATCAAGGACAAATAATGATCATCTTTCTTAGTCACATACACTCATCACTGGGACCCTGATAATTTCATACCACACCTGAAATCTATCATCATTTTGTCATACGACATATCTTATCAGAGTTGTCTTCTATCTACTTTCTAACAGATAGTACACACGTTTCCTCTTTTCCTTTATTCTCTGAAAGATTTCATGCTTTTTCATCTGTTCTTTATCCCTCTGTATCCACCATGTGTTTTGAGCCTATTATCAGCGTCTGTGAAGTGGTTGTTGATCAGAAAGAACCAAAAATATGCCAATTCCTAATTTACGGTGGAATTTTTCATCTTTGCATGGGACATTTGACTCGTCATTGTATCTACAAAAGTTTCGATTCGTAGAATGATGACCACACTTCTATAAAAAGAAAAGCACACTTGATCACGCGGCTCAAGTCGAAGAGAGGAGAAAATGATTTTATTTTATCTTGTTAATTTTTAGAGAAGATTGTTTATGTTCTTGGAATATTTCATCAAGGATCATTGATACAGTTCAGTATTAGGGTTGCTCTGCACCTTCACTTGTATAACACTTTCAACACCTCTCTAGAGGTTGTGGACCCATAGCCATAGCTAACCATACTATTTGTATAATAATGCTTTCTTATTCTCTGTGCCACTAACCTTTGCTAGCATGTAATGCAGGGAAAATGCAGTAAACTACTCCCGTGGCCAAATCTTGTTGCCTCACTACTAGAGGCGTGGCATTATCTAAATTGTAGTCTCTCTCAAAGAAGCATCCTCACCCGAAGTGAGTAAGCTGATTCAAATTACGGTAACAAGTGGTTGTGGATAAGCCGGAAATAATTTGAGCATTCCTGTCTTCATGCCTTGTTGCACATGCCATAAGATAGTTGCAATAATAGTAATAAAACAATCGTTGCAACACCCACACTAGGACTTATTCTCAAACGGTACGAATAGTAAGTCTGGATCTGAGGAGATGAGAGACAGAAATAGCATCTCGAATTTTAAGAAGTATGTAAAAAGCAAAAAAATTATGAAGAACAAAGCATATAAATTCTATAACGTGTGAAAAAATGAGTAATAAAAACAGATTTATGGTGTATTTGAAAGGGCCAAAAATTTGGTCAAAACCCTTTTAAAAAAAACTAATGTTGCCGTGCCCCCTCCTTAAGGAACCCCTATGAATAAACCCCTCGACAAAATAGATGGTTTTAAAATTGATGAACACAACCCGTACAGTTTGTAAGCCAAGGTGAAAGACAACCAAACAGAGTGTTGACCATGTTATGGATTTATCACGGTTAGCACTAGAATAAGTTCAAAACCCAGGTCTTGTGAGTTAGATATAATTATTGTTTATTAGTTAGTAGTGATTGATTGATGTGAAATATAGGATATTAATATATAATAATGTAAGAATTATATATAGATAAAATAATTTATGCCCTTAATTCTCTTGAATTGTGAGTGTGAAACCTTTGTGGTAGGTAAATGAGCTTTGGTAGATTTTAGTGTGTATATATATATAGTATATATATATATATATATATATAAAGGAAGAAAGAACATTCAACTAGCCATTAATAATAAAAAAAAATAGAAAATGAGGTGTTATGGAACTCCACTGATGATAAAATTAAACTTCAAACTTCTATAGATATATAAGAATGAGAAAGGAAATCAGGAAGAAGAAGAATATGTGCGAGACGCCTTTGAACCTTTGAACCTTTGAAAGCCTTTGTTAAATCATGTAAAAATGGCCTTAGAAACGGCGATATCATTTAAATGAGCGTAAATCATATTGAAATTGTGGGTCCCCATAAGTATGGAAGAAAGCAAGAGTCAAAATTAGAATTGAAAGATAGAAAAGAGAATTGAGCTCTCCGTGATATCCTTATGTTGATTGCCATACTTACGGTCTAAACATGGTCCCCTCGAGATATAGAATTAGTAGAAGAATTAACATATTCCCAAGCCTTCCTCTTAAAAGTAAGATTTAAAAACTTTAGAAAGAACAGAGGATAAAGATAATTAATAGTTCGATAGTTAAGGAAGGTTGAGAGTTGAGTAGCTTGCTGTCCCTTTTCTACACAGATTGAAAGTGCCCATGTTTCCAACGGAAGGGAAAATTGAATATGTTTGACAGTGCAGTTAGCCAAAATATTAACTCTTACTCCAATCCGCAAGCCCCAGTATGCAAAGTCAGGATTCCACGCACCTCTTTACCAGAATTGAATGTCAAAGTGGAGCCTCGCCATCAAGGACCATTTAAACTGTCTTTTTTAGACAAAAGTTAGAACTCTAAAACTCACCAAGAATTGCGTCTAAAGTTGGAAATTTACAATGTTGTAGATGTTTAAATGACCGCGATCAGACTGCCAAGGAGAAGGAATTATGCACCCTCTCCGGAATTATTCAGAAAAGTTAGACATTAGAACCGAAAAAATATAAGATCCCGCCAAGATGTAGAGCGCCAGAAGCAAAATTTGGCCCTTAGCTTTAGAGTAAGTGTAAAAAGTGCAGCAAGTTAAAAAACAAGTTGGCACCCAAGCGAGAGAAAGAATAAGGCACGAGAAGAGAGAATAGAGAAAAAAGTAAATTAACTTACCTTCATCATTATTTGGAAATTCAGAAAAACTTGTAGTGTTGTCAGAAAAAGTAGTGAGGAAGAAGGTCCTGAAGTTTTTGCATTTTTTGTTTTACGGAGAAGAAAGTTATTAGTATTCGCTAAATGGTGTATGTTTGTGCTCAATTCTGGGCGGGGTGCGAATGTAAAATGAGTTATAGGGTGTATAAAGACGAAGTATTGGTCCTGAAAGAGATGTGGCGTTCCTGAGATCGAAGACACTAAGACCACTAAAGACCAAACAAGCATAGTTTAAAATCAGAAGTCACTGCCTCTAGATGAGAATGGTAATCAGAAAAATGGAATTGTACGCCTCGATTTAGAGAAAATCACAATCCATTGATGTGCTCTGCAAACTTGCTATAAAAAAAACTTCGAAACCTAATCAAAACAACAGCAAAGATAATAACTCTCTCAAAATACGACCGCAAGTGTGTGGCAACCCTGACTGAAAAGGCACCACGAACGGCTCCAAAAATGTTTCTTTAGCCCTATGCTACTGAGGGGTGCCAAAATGATAGTTCCTTCCCGGAGCATTTGCCGCTTGGGCGTCCCCTATAGGAATAGCAGATTATAAGCACCAAAGTGCAGTAGTAGACCTTATCGCTGTATGGAAATAAAAAGAGCTTATATAATAGGGACCTCACCGCACCCAGTTGTATGATGGAGTAACCAATCAGCCTAAAGTGCCTTACAGTGTGCACCCGATAATAAGATAAATAAATTTTACAAAGCTCTTCTAGTATGTGGTATTATGAGGTGTTACTAGCATTCCTAGGTAAGGAAAAGCCTCCACTCCTTCACCATTGAAAACACCGTGGCAGGTATCTGTTAAATATATCTCTGAAATCGCTCGTCTAGTTGCCTCTCTCTCTCTATCACTCTGACATAAGAAACTTTTTTGAAGGGGGGAATGCGTGGTGTGCCTGCCTCTGGTGGATATGTTGAAGTATTGGATGATGGTAGCACGAGCTCCCGCCCGCTAGTAAGAATTGAGGCAGGCCTGGCAGAAATCTATGGCACATTTGATGTTGGGAACAGATATGTAGACTGAGGGTCATCAGGGGACTTGTAGGATTAAGTTTATGATTGAAACGGGATGTTAGAAAGAATCGTGGCAAAAAATTAAAGAATACTTATGTTGTTAAGTGCACTCGCAACCCAGAGGTGAGTCCTCGTATAAAGCTGCCAACACCTATTTAGCGCTCCAATATTACTCCATTTGAGGGGTATCCACACGACAGTCCGCTGAGTCAGGCTGGCCCATATGTGGTATTACCACCCCTGTTCAGAATTTAGATTATTCAGCTTCATTCTAAGGGCAGATAGTCAAGAGAGTAACTAGCAACCAAGTTGGCAATGGTGTTTGGTAATGTTGATGGTTTTGTTGGCCAGACATTGCATATTATTGTGAACAATTTATTGTGTGTTTGTCTCTTGTTTGATGGCCCCCAACGTGTTACTGCATTTACACAATGATTGATATGTAGCGTTGATTATAATGTGTAAAGACTGTTCTTGGGTGGATTGTATTCTCATTTTTGCCTTCCAACGGCGAGATGGTAGGAAAGCTATGATAATTCTCAGGTAAAAAAGAAGAATAACAAATTTGTTCAAGTACGATTAGGAAATGTGATTTTTTGTATAAGGAAACTATAGTGTGATAGAATTCTTTAGGTGTAGTTGAATCTGTCTACTGGTCTATTTATGGGTAGGGAATGCCGATGTGGAAGTTCTTCGGTGTAGAAATTGCTGAGGCTTCTTCTATAAAGTATTACCTTTGACATTCTCATACCAAAAGTTAAAGAGGATCGCTCACGATGAACCCATCCCCGGAAATTCGTTCCCAGCATCTCAGCCCATGAGAATGAAATTTGCGAGAGAGAATTCAACACGAAGAAAAGGCTGTTATGAGAAAAAGCGCAATTACCCCTAAGCAGATCTACATAGATCGTAAAAAATACGTCTCGATCTCTGGCTTCTAGTCTCGATCTACTCATCTCTCTCGTGCGTACTCTACTCATCCAGTGCTTGTCATCTCTCTCGTCTAGCTCTACTAAACTCGAAATTCGGTACTCTACGTCTCTCTCTGTCTCGTCTCTGCAATCTCTCATCTTCCGTGCTCTCTCTTCTACCTTCTCTCTATCGTACTCTCTCTTGTGCGTGCCTTTACTTCTTTTGTACGCTGTTTATCGTTGACGTCTTAAACGTCTTTTTCGGCTGTTTTTAGCGGTGAACTGTTAGTATAGGTTCAACATTTCGTTTTTGGGAGATATATTTGTGGAAAACCTGTGAAATTATTCTATGAAGTGTTTTACTACCATTCTAGACAATTGCACTTATACGAAACAAAGAATCGCACCTTCGAAACTTGAAATATAGGAAAACCCAACAAAGCCTAGCTGGTACTCGAAATTTTCCAGAATTAACTACAGACAGATGCAGAGCCACTCTCCTCTCTCATGCTATTTTCAATGCAACGCCGCACGAGTCCCATTTAGAGACAGATATATCAGGTCGAAACATATTGCACATAGACAATAACTCTCAAAGTCACTCTTAATTAATACAGATGTATGTTAAGAGAATAGAGACCCAAAAGAAGAAAAGGAGTTGGGCGCCCGCATCATTTTTTTTTTTACTCAAGCCCGATCAGGGTGGAGGAGTTTCGATCTAACTATAGTCGAGGCTCGAGAAGATACACATTTATTTATTCTACTGTCGAGTGGATCCCCATCTGATACCTTTTGGTCCCCCAAAATGCCATCTGCTAGTGAATTTTGAATTTGTCTTGCCATAAATACATAACTCAATAGACTGACCCGACACACGCAAATGTGTCATTTCTCCACCCCAATAGTGTATTTTCCACTTTTTCAAAAAGTATAGATTTCTCTTTGAACACATAAAATCGGAATATTGAGGAATAATAGTTTGAATCCAGCCTTAAAATATCGCTTCACCGGATCAACAAATAACACTCCTTCCTGGCGTGAACGACAATAATCACGTCGGGCCTGAACACCTCCGTTTATTACCTTCATGAGTAGTGTATATCTCTCTTCGTAATAAGCTTCACCAAAAAAGAAAATAACATGTTAAAGAGAAAATGGAGAGTGTTCAAAAATTTTTTTTTTTTGATACACAAATGATTGTATCCTCTCGAAGTAGAGAAACAAGAGTTGATGCAAAAAGTGGTATCTCTCAAAACGATATCCATTATAGAATTACAAAAAACAATGCTAACTAAAACTAAAGATGAAATGATGGCATCATCCCCCGACACATAAAGCCTTGAAAACTCATTAACGTCTGATACGCCCCCGCCATAGTGTTACCAGAAAAAAAATATAGCAATTTCTTTGGTGCAAATTTTCAAAAAGCTAGGAAATAAATATACACACGCATAGGCTGTGAATATTGCTCGCTACTACTGTTCCCGGTTAAGTCAGTGGTATAGTGCATGCGGATCGTGCATAAAGCTATGCAACACTAAAAAATGTGTGCATCTTTATTGAACTGTGATGGTAATGAAAGTAACATCTCTATAATTCAAGTCTGCATGGTCATTTCGAAAAGAATTAGCTAGAATAATTGAGTAAGAACATTTCGGAAAAAATGATGAAAAATTATAGTTTGGTCAAAAATAAATGAGAAATTTCCAAAAAAAAAAAACGAAAAATAGAGGTGCAGTTTGCGACCAAGAAAAAACACCCAGAATAGCAGGCGTATAAGCACAACATCGCACCCGCTCAAAAATTGGTAGTGTAGAAACTGCATCTGGGTTCCACCCGTCTCCCCTTCTTCTAGAGAAATAATGTACGCACGCTACAGTGTCGCCTCTTATGCAACCTTTTTTCTTTTCGATTTATCAAATGTATAATCACAGTTGGCAAGACAACTGGACTAAGGCAACTGAGAAACGTTTGAAGAGAGAAGGAATGAAGGATCAGAGTGAATATGCCATAGATCACTCCTCTATTTGTGGTTGAGGTTAGTGAAAAATAGTAAGAGGCCGAAGGAGATTGGCCTTTTTTCGCTAGTTAGACGAGAATTAAAAACAGAATCATCAATAGGGAAAGGAGATTTAACAGAGAAGTTGCAGAGTATGTTTTTGCAAACGATGGCCCAGAAGCATTGTTTAGTAGGAGAACTCCAAAGTGGATACGTTTTTAACGCCAACAACTTTCACGATATTTTGCAATCATCGAACGCTTAGCTTCCACTATTTGTCTCGTCTGAAGTCGAAGCAGTAATTCCCCTGCATGACAACGATTACTTCGAGTAGTTGAATATGAAAATTGGCGAGGATTGCAGTTGGGAGGTGTAGAGAATATCGGAGAAAAAAACTTGTTACCACCTCGATACGGCAGCCTGTCCTCTAGCCTGAATGGGCCCAGGAGGGAGAGTATGTTCTTTGGAAACTGTGGATAATGCCCACCCCTCGCATCGAGCCCGTGGCAAGACCAACTTTGGGTAGAGTAGTGGATGAGGAGAGTAAGAATAGTAAATTTTATGAGTGTCTTTGTGTATGTAGAAAGTTAGGTTAGAACATCCCCTCAGAGTGAAAATCAGCTTGTGAATTCTCGATATGCCCAATCCAGACTGGGGTTCCCCCCCGAATGCAAGATTTAATTCATCGGAAAACAGAATTATTAACCAAACTGTCGTCGCCGCTCCAGGCATTGATTTTAACTCTCCTCCTCGGGCTAGTGCTATAAGTTGAATCATTTAGTTGATGTATCGACAGCCTCCATCCATAATTACTCCCACATATAAGAGAAATGTAAGTTGCCAGAAGTTTGCATATGATGCCTCGGTGCAACAAACTATAGCTCAATGGAAAACGTGATTTTGTACATTTTTTGAATACAAGTCCCACTGTGTGGACTAGAGGTATGATTCTGGAGTGAACTCCCCAATACTCTCTTACTTTAGCATATGGATGAATGACGAACCTTGGACCAAGTTCTCTACTAGCCTGAAAAGTTTGCCTTGCTTTATTTCTCCGAGCCCTATCTTGCGAACACGCAACACGCCACCTAGCTTGGTAATTCCCCAACTTTATCTATTATTGAACATCCGAATCCAATAAATATATATTCATGCAGATGCAACATCATTATACTAATATATTAGTATGTGTTATAAATATTATTATTGATTATATTATATATTATAATTATATTTAATTATTATATATTTTATTATTATTATTATCTATATTATTAATAATTATTGATTATATGATTATTAATAAGTGTTTATAATTATAGTATTATATATATATAATTATTTATAATTATATTATTATATTATAATTTATATATTATTATATATATAAATCTATTATTATTATATTTATTTTTATTATATATTATATTTTAAATCAAAAGAGCGTTTGTATAAAGGAATAATCCTAAATTTTTTTTATTAATAACAATTAATAAAATATCGGGTTTTAGATTATCCCCCGTTGATCACCTATACCCTGTTTACCCAAGCCTATTATTATATTAATATATTATAATAATATTATATATATATATATACTATTATTAATTAATATATTAATATATATATATAGGATCATATATATAATAATATATATATATATATATAATATATTATATAATATATATATAATATATAATATATATATATCAATATATAATTATAATATATATTTATATATATATATTAATATATATATATATATATATCTATATATATAATATATATATTAATTAATATATATATATATATATAATATATATAATATAATTAAAATGTATAAATATAATATATTATATATATAATATTATATATATATATAATATTATATATATATATATATATATATATATTATATTATATATATATAATATATATTATATAAATATATATTAATATATATATATATATATTATTATATTATATAATATTATATATATATTAATATATTATATATATATATATATATTATTAATAATAAATGTATATTTAGTATATATATATATATATATTAATATATATATATTATATATATATTATAATATATATATAATATTTAATGTATATTTATATATATATTATATATAATATATTATATATATTATATATATATATATAAATATATATATATTAATATATTAATATATACTATATAAATTATATTAATTATATATATTAATAATATAGTTAATAATAATAATATAATATATATAATATATATTATATTTATATTATAACTATATATTTAATATATATATATATAATATATATTATTAATTATCTTAATAATATATTTATTAATATATATATATATTAATATACTATATATATATATACTATTATATTATATATATACTATATAATATATATTAATATATAATATATATATATATTATAAACAGTATATGATGGCATAAATTTATAATTTATAAACCAATTAATAAATCAAGTATATATTTTATATACCTTTATCAAATACATTGATACAATTAAATTAGGAATTTTCTAATATTAATTTTCTTAATTCAAATTTATTTTTATTCTGAATATTTGTATTTTAAAATTTAAATAAATTTCTTTACTTGAGATTTGGGAAGTAAGTGAATCAAGATACGTTCCAAAGATCAGAAATATTGACATGGTATGATTTTGCAGTAACATACGGATTCAAGTCGCAAACGCAACCCGGACTACCAATTGATAAATATCCATTCGTAGGCAGAAAAGCTCAGAAGTCAAGCGGAGATACTGTCCTTTTGATGATTTCATATACAGAATAAACCCTGTACATCATATTCTAATCTAAGTGTAATATTCAAAATAATCATCAATTTTATTAGTAGTCACTATTCGATCTATTTCATACTTCCAAAAGGTTTATACTGCATGGATTAAATCTATAGGAAGGTGTTCTAGTCTATCTAGATAAAATATTTCATAATCTTATCCCGTACGATAGCTTATAATTAGAGTGAATAGGGATATATCAGCGGTATAGTATTAGTAGTAATAATAGGTTAATATATAGGATATGAATGATATATAAATAAGTACCTAGTATGGTGAGTTGATATAGTATAGTAGTAGTATTATAAATAATTAGTGACAATATATATATATAGTAATACGTAGTGATTAGGTATATGTAACTAGTTAGTATGTGAGGTAGTTAAGCCCTAGTACTATAGTATTATATAATAGATAGAGAGTATGAGTACTTAACGGGTATAGTATTTGTCAGAAGTGAGTTAAAGGGTAGTATCAGTGATATGTACTGTTCAGTATAGTGTGAAATAAAGTAATAAGAGCAACTAGGTGGATGAATAATATGTAATAAATAGTAGCTTCGCTTTCGATGCTAATTCCTGAAGACAATAGCAAACACTGACTGAGTTAGACCGAAATTTTTTACCTTTTGCGAAATTGAAATAATATTAAAATAAAACGTCACAAAGCGAGAGAAATAATCACCTAAAATTGCAGTTGGAGCATTGTGTGGATTTCTGTTGCTGCATTAAAAGTGAAATCAAAGAAGCATAATCAACTTGCAGCATCGAAATGCCAAAAGCATCTCCTCACCGAGGCATTATTGTTATTGATGAGTAGGTAAAAAAAAATTACAGATGTTGAAAATGACTGGAGGAACCCAGGGAGGAAAGAGATTAACAATTTAAGACGAAAGTGAATGGAAAAGGTAATGATAGGTTTAACTCGAAAGTGATCAAAGATATAAGTAGTGAGGTAGCATCTACTCAAGGTTGATTCTGATAAAAGATGGTGGAAGAGTTCGCCAAAAGTATAATGAGAATAGAAAGAAAACCACTGGCTATGGTGAGCGTTGATTTAATCTACATTTATGATTTCAATATTTGGACTTACAATAGTATAATAGGTCCTCTATCGGAAAGAAGCGTGAAAGTAAGATGAAAATAAGGGGAATCTGCTTAGAATAATAGAATAAGGATGGTGCTTTCGTGTAACAGATGAAATGGATGTGAGGTGTGGTTGTGTAAGGGAACACTTAGTTTGAAAAATCTTGGATAACATTGGCAGTCAATGAAGAGGTGATATAGCGTGAATGTGTGTGGGTTTTGATGGTGCAAGAAGGACATAGGTATTTTGGGGATGAGGTCATTGTAAGGGAGAGGTTAATAGGGAAGAGTGAGAAGTAAGAAGGGGTAAGTCTGCAGGTAATAGATGAAATTACTGGTTAGATATAATGATCATAATACAGGAGGCATAGTAATGAGCTGATTGATTGGATTGGAACGTTGTGTCAATAAAGCGTTTGATGGAGGGTATAGTTCCGAGGGAATTATAGTGAGTGCGGTATAGAACACCTTATATAACAGGGTAAGTGGAGAATACGGGTAAGTGTGTTATGGGGAAATTAGTTTTCGAGTGCTGTAGGGAAAAATATTATGCTGGTATTTTGGTCGAAAAGAGTGCACCGAGTGACTGAAAGACCCGATTGGTGAAGATCAAGGTGGCATTTAGAAATGGTAGAGGATGTGTGGATCAAATCTGTACTTTGAAACAAATGATTATAGAAAATTGAGAGATAGAAGAATATTAAATTGTATTTGGTTTTATGAATTTATGAATGAGGGGAAGCTCTATGGCGGTGTTAGTGATATATGGTGTTGGTGGTAGCCTTCTGAATGGAATCAAAAAGTATGTGTGAGATTAGTGAAGCGTGTGTAAGAAATAAATGGAGTCGAAAGTGCCATTTATTTATATTATAAATATATAGAGATTGAGGCTGTGGATGTGTTATGTCCTCCTTGGTTATTCATTTGTGTTAGGATGGGGTTATGAAAGTAATTAGAGGTGAGGGTGGCAGAGATGGTGTTATAGATAATGATGGAGTGTATAGGGAATGTAGGCTGGAGTGTGACCACATACAACCTCAACTTATGATGCGGATGAATTTTCGGTTTTGTAATGGAGTCTCTCCAACGCATATATTCGTCAGGAAGATTTTTTTCAAACTTAAATGCATTCTCGTTTATTTATTCGTGTATTGTTGGTGTTATTTTATTTTGTATAGGATATTCAGTTTCAGTTGTAGAATAATGATGTACTTTAATTACTTATTTCTATAATATTGGTTGTATTGCAATAAATAATTGTTTCATTATTATGCTATATAATGCTAATACGTGTCGAACGATAACTGGCAAGAATACAAATTGCTTGCACTGGACCCAATTAATACTCATCGTAGGTTAATTGTAGATATTCCCTCGAGGTTCAATTCAATTTGAAACTCGATGCTTGAGTTTGATTGAGGACTAATGTGTGGATTGTGATTATACGTATATAGCGTAGATAGGCTTATAGCGATCACTCACGGACTTGGTATCACAGATACCACAGAAACTACTAAAATTGGTAAGTAGTAAATGTTATATCACAAATAAAAAAATCACAGTTTTTTTGATGAGCATCTCCTTATGTTAGTAAAACATATCAAAGTAGCGTTATAATTTTCAAATTAGAAGACGACATAGCTTTTGCAAAGTTATTCTAAGTTTTTTTTTAAGACTCTAAGATGGGTTTTAACACTTAAACAGCTCCACGATCCCATCTTCTACTTCTTACTAGAGGGTTTATCAAGCAACTTTCCAAATCCCAAAACCCTGAGTAGACGGCCAGTACCGATCAAGGTACGTAGTTTTACAATTAAAAATCCCCATTCTTTTTTCAGAAAGCGAAAGTACTCAACATACTTTCTCTTTCAGGCTTTTTATTTCTTAGGTTGAACTTTTCGTTGTGTTTGGATTGTTATTCCAGGCGGAATTTTTCGTTTGGATCGGGACTTTGTATCTTGGTATTGGAATTATCCTGAAAACATCAGTTTGTCGGACCAGAAACATCATGTGTGGCTTTATTTATTTTGCAACTTATTCTTTCCACATAACTACATTCTTGTTCAAAGTTGTTAGTTACTTAGCATTATTTGTATCAATTTCTTAAACGAACCAGTCTTACCATAATATCTCGTTCATTTTCCGGAAGGGTTCAATTCGACCACAATAACATTCACATTTTGTGGCTTCATGGATTATATAATTTCTTTCATATACCCATTTTATTCTTTTCTTCGCTGATGGTCACGAAGACGCTTAGATTTGAGAAACACAGATATCTATGTTGTGTCCTCATTCTATTCTAACCTCTTGTAAAAATAAATAAATTTAAGTGTTTTTCTTCATCTTGTTTTCCCCGGCAGAGAATCCCCCGTCCTTTTTATCACATCAAAAGGATCTATGGGGCTTCCCCTTTACCACCAGCCAGGAATACAAATAATACAAGAGGAAAGGATAATAATAGGATCTGCAAGCGACTATTAGAAGCGAGGAATTCGAAGGGATCAGTTGGCCTCTTTTGCAACTCACATCCAGAAAACTTAATGAATGTTTTATCCAGGCTATCCCGCGATTGCAAATGATAATTTCAATTAATTCTCTATTTACACCCCTTTCTTCACACACAGAGAGATGTATGGGGAAAGTGACTTTGTCAGTACACGTCGTCTTAATACGTTCATGTCCTTCCTCATTTTATTATCAATTCTTTCTCACACCTAACAGACGCCCCTAAGATTGTCCATCTGAAACACGTTGAACCCTAGCGTATACTTCTTATTCCAGACCATGTCTCACTACTATAATAGTCTCATAACACAGGTAACAACATACCCTCACAGAGATCCTAGAGCACCCTAGACACTCAAATGACTTAGTCCTTTAGCATTCACCAAACGATTTAATTTGCACAGCCACCTTCCTGCCACACCTAACTTTCCTACTACACTCTGCATCATCCGTGTCCTTTCATATCTGTATTTTATTATCCTAAAATATTTTAATTCTTTGCAAACTTGTTCCAGCTGCTCACACATCTAACATAACTTTACACTGAGGAAACTGTCTCCTCAACGTCAACCATACTACCATAACCTTATGCCCTTATCTACATTTCAAGCCTCTCCTTTTACAGACTCCCTGCCAAATCCCTCTCTACCAATCCTCTGTCAAACTCTCTTTCAGATTAGCCACACAAAATCAAATCATCCGTATATATAATAATAGATAGGGCACCTCTCCACTCATCTCCATGTCTCCATCATTCTAAAACACCATTTCCTGCCATCTCCACCTCGAATTCTTTCATACCCCATATCCATATACAAACTGAATACCAAGGAGACTTTAACACATCCCTGCTTCACTCCTAGCTAATAATCCCCTGAACCAATCCCACAACCACACCATTTATTTCTTACACACGCTTCACTATTGTCATACATTCTTGTTGATTCCTATCCAGAAGCCCTACAACCAAACACCAATTATCACTCAACACCAGCCTAATTATAGAGCATTTCACTATTATTATAACTAATACTATATATATATTTATATAATATATATATAATATACTTAATAATTATAAAAAAACTACTATATATATACCTAAATATAAAATCTAATTATATAAATAAGTACTATATCACGTTATACTCACTGTTGCATATATAAAATTACCTCACTCACTATAATAAAATAATAAAAACGTACTATAAACTACAATTATTTATTTACTTTACACTTCCTTAAATACACTTTAAATTCATATTTTACTCTCACAACGATACGAAATTCAATTTAACATTCTTACCATCTTTGGCAACATATACCTCTATAACACTCCCTAAAACACTCACGATACTACTCACACTCACTTGTTGTTCTTTATATATATATTAATCTCACCGAATTACAGTATACTATATCCTTAATCTGTCAACTTACTAGAATACTCTGATATATATATACAATATATATATATATATATATATTATATATAATATAACTTACTTTTCAGAAATCACAAAAAACATACCAGGTCAATAACTAGCCCTTCCCTGATCCCTAAGAACAAACAATTAAACATGTATTCCCCTATAATTTCCTAGCAGTTCCACTTTGATCCTCGCCCTTAACCTTCCTTATATAGGGTACTATTTATCTGCTCTCCTCCCAATCCTCTTGGAAAAAGCTATAACCCTCCATAAACGCTTTATTTTACCCAACTTCGCAAATCAACCACTCACAGTCAGCATCTTCGCCTCCGTTCTTGCATCAATTTCACCAGTATTAGTTCACTATACTCTGCAGATCTTTTAAACGGCAATTTCTTCAACTTTTCTGCACTGTGTACTATCGTTAACCGCCGGTCGCTTCACTCATGCACTAAATTGGGCGACGAAGCGTCATCCCCAACTAGCCTATCCGTGTATACTCGTTCATGAGCACCCCTCAATATCCTACACACCATTCACTATATCCAACGTTCGCTTCATTAACGGTTTTGCCAAGTCTGATTTATGCAGATTTTCGAAGAGTTCGGTTCTTTCTTCAAAACCGCTCTTGGGCGGCCCCTCTACTATCCATGTTCATCAGTTACAAACAGCAACTCACAATCCCTATTCATTTAATATTCTAAAGCAGGTTCCCGCGCTTATGGTATTCTCATTCGTTCCCCTTATTCTAATTCTCTTCCAGAAGAGCTTCCTATTCCCTTTGTAAGTCGCGCATTCATACCTCCTTCCAAACTGTTGCCATATTACTCTTGTTTTCTGTCTTCGGCTTACGTTATGCATCCTTTTAGTATTATCTTTCTTTGTCTCCTTATATAATAAGCATCTTTCTTTTGATACGACTTCATCAAACATTCGTTGCTTTTAGTCATTCAAGCAAGCTTCTTCCTTTTTTTTCTTTTAATGTCCGCGTTGCTTTGTGCACTGCTTTCACTAGTCCATCGCATTCCACATGTTAAGCGTGCGATTCTTACCTTCCGCTAACTTTTAGCGACACGGTTTCATAATAGTTAGTCTGGCATACCACATGAACTATTCTCTGCACTCTAACAATGCTTCCTTCATTGCCCCGAGTTTTGTTCAGTATCTAATTATTCACTATTCAAGAGCCGATTTATGTATTTTTTTTTTGTAATTGTTCATTTTCCCTTTTCAACCTTTTGCGATTATTTATTATTCATCTATTAATTATTTTATAAATATCGGTACTTGGTAGCTATTTAACTAACTAAATCCTTATTTTCAACCGTATAACTCAAGCTATCTTATAATAAAAAATTAAATTAATAAAATAAAATTGAAAACAATATTGTCTTGGTATATTGTAAAAAAGAAAGCTGTAGACAGCTTGCAAGCAGCAGTTATGTATATCAGTGATGTTAAAAACTATGAAAAAATAATCATTTTACTTTTCGACATTCCGTAGGATTTTTATGTTTTAAAACACATCTTAAGTCTGGCTTGTAAGTGGCGTTATATAAGTCGGCAATAATGTTGAACTATACCATAAGGTGTACGGAGTCCCTTAAAGATTAATTTTAATTTTTATAAGAAGCTTTTCCGTTAAATCATAATTATAAAGATATGATATTTGTACAATTTTTTTGATTATTTTTTTTTTTTTTAATCTTTCATGTTTCGTAGTCAGTAATTTGGGCGACAACACCAATGTTCTTTTCGTATGAATATTTTATTTTTTTCTGTCTTTGGCTTTTTTTTTTTGTTTTTTTTGAGTGTTTTTTTTTTATTTCATCGTAATTAAGTAGTTATTTTTTCTTTTTTTTCGTTTATGTTTTAGGCACTACTTTACCTTGGGGGTATATTTATACTAGGGTTCGCTCATTCATAGTCAGTATTGATCGCGGAAAATACAATTACACCAATGAAGGCTTTGACAAATGTTTTTACTCATTTCCCTAAGACATACTGAAGGGAAAGTTTTGTTTTTTTTTTTAAATAATGATGTTCATCATTATTTTATTTATATTAGTTTATTTTTTGTTTTGATTGTTTATCGCTCGGGGCGTGTCAACTAAAAGGACATTGTGTTTTTATGTTTATCTTCTTTTTTTTTAATAAGATTTTTTGTAAAAGCGTGTGTGTGTCGTGTTTTTTTTTTTCGCCTTCCTTCAATTTCCCTGCATGGAGTGAACCACCCGACACAGAACCTACGTTATTTTTAAACTTGTAGTTATAAAACTTGCATATATAATCACGGGTTGGTATTGCGGGTATGTAAAGGAGAACAAATATGTGTTAACCTAAGACTCGAGGTTTGAGAACGTTTTGTCCCTGTCCTAAAACCTCTTCAGGAGGGAGGATATAAAAAAAAGTAAATATATATGAAGAATAAAAAGATAAAAATTAATAGTTAGATTAAGTATTTTATCGTAATTTTTTAAACGCTTCCTGAGCAAAGCTATCGATGAAAGTATGCATTAGGATGATGATTTATAGCTTTGGGTATTAGGGGAAACCCTGTACAACTTTAGCCTTCTTTTCTCGCATTTTATTCAGCTAGTCGCGCTACTCATGGAACATTTCATAATTTTTTCCTTCTCCCTTGTAAAAGCGGATGCTAAGAAGTACCCCTATACGTCCTCATAAACGAGTCAATAGCGCTGTCAAATGGAACATAATTATTTTCTCCTACATACCCACCATCAACCTAATGATACTCAGACTCTTTCTTTAACTCGCCCTTCCAAGACATATTTCAGACGGCTGTTACTGGGTAAATTCGGAGAGTCTTCTTCCTAAATTGGGGATTCGAGGGTTAGATTTGTTGCGAATTCCCAAAAGCTCCCACCACAACCCTTGCTATCCACCTCCACTGTCGGCGTTCAAGAATACTTAATTTTGAGTTTTCACATTCAAACTGCAATGACCGATTTAAACTTTGTGGTGTGTGGACTTGTGTCAAAAAGAAGTTACAACTCACCTTCTTTACATAGATTTTTTCAAAAATCTTTGTTTATAGAATTGTAATTCTGTTTCTTTTCTTCTTCCGGCTGATGTGAAGGACTCGTTTCTCTTGGAAGGGTATTGTCTTATATATTTTTGGAGTTGGTCGGGTCATTTCTCTTCATAGGTCTTACATCGAATATAACTAGTGAAGGCGTGCTAGCAAAAAATGAAAGGACGAAATATGCGGTTCACTCACACAACACCACATGAATATCAATTAAATATTCTTTACACTTTTTAGTGTTGCAAGAAGTATTTTATAATTATTAATACGAATTTGACAAATTTAAAACTAGATGAAATGTATGGGAAGGTCTATTTCAGCCAGAATATATAATAATAATCAAGTTAGTTGGGGGCTTGGATTGACAGGAAGTGTGCATAATAGTAGAAGGGAAGTGGGTGAATTAACAAAGAGATGATAAATTCAGTTCTGAATCGTGAACAAGTTGAAACTGCATACAGAAATCATGGAAGCAAATGAAGTAGCGTTGTTAGCTTTGCAAAGATAAGTAGCTGAGGATGTGCTAAAAGTCTGGAAGTAAAAATGTATTAAAGTGAGTGGTGGAATGAGAGGTTTCAAGTGGTTAAAAGTAAAAAAGAGGCGTGGTGAATGAACTAAAAGCCAATGATGAGATCTTATGAACCAAGAAACAGATGTCTGGGTATTTATATAAAGAGGAAAAAAGGAATCTAAAAGATGCACATACGAAGGAGGAAAAAAAAGAGGGTAAAGGAAAACACCAGGAATGGATGAATAGGGACTTACTGGGGGATAGGAAGCTCTTCTGGAAGGGAAGCGCGAAAACGGTTAAGAAAGAGAATCTGCCTTAAAATTATGAAATGGTATGTGAGGGGAGTGTGGGGACACTCTGAAAATCTGCTAACAATTGGCAGTTAATGAAGAGGTGAATGTGAATGTGTGTAGGTTATGATGGTGCAAAGAAGGGATAGTATTTTGGGGATGAGCGTCATTATAAAGGAGGAGGGTACAGGATGAGTGAGAAGTTGAAATGGGTAAATCTATAAACAGGTATTGTTTGTGAATTACTGGTAATGATCAAGAACCGGCTGAGATGGTGATTTGATATTGGATTTGGAAGTTGTGTAACAAACGTTTATGGAGGGTTAATAGGGATTCCAGGGATTTGGAGGAGAGCAGTAATAGTACCTAATAATAAGGGTAGGGGTATAGGGTAATGGGTAAGAAATTAGAGAATTACAGTTTATTCGAGTTGGTTGTAGGGAAGAATACATGCGGCGTTTTGTAGGTCGAAGAGGTGGTAGGAGTGACTGAAGGCACTGGATGGTGACGACAGGGATGTTTAGAAGTGGTAGAACGATGTTGGATCAATCTTTTACATTAAACAAATGATGTTCTGAGAAATGAGATGAAGAAGCAAAACTTGAGTTTAGGTTTTATTTTAAATTTGCAACAAGGGCGTATGATAGCGAAATTTAATATTGGTAAGCTCGTCTATGGCAGATGTTGTGATATATTGGTGTTGGTGCGTAAGCTTCTGAATGGAAAATCAACAAGTATGTATGTATGATAGCGCAAGCGTCTGTGTAAATAAGCGAGAATCCGAAAGTGAACTGGTTATATTAATAAGCGGACGTGGAGGCAGGGATATGTTTATGTCTTCCTCTGGTTTATTCAATTTGTATAATGATGGGGTTATGAAGAATTAGAGTGTGGGCGGTTGCGAGGGGATGATGCGTAAGAATGATATGAGAATGGAGGAGAAGTGGAGGGTATCCCAGTACGCTATTATATGCGGATGATTTCGGTTTGTTTGTGTGGCGAATCTCAGGAGAGTTTTGAGAGGATTTGGTAGAGAGATTTCGACAGGGTGTGTAAAAGGAGGGGGTTGTGAGTAAATAAAGTAAGAATAGATAAGAGTAAGGTTTAGGTTGTGAGTGAGAAAAGTCCTCAGTGTGAAGTTGTGTTAGATGGTGAGAGCTGGAATAAGTGTCTCGGTTCTAAACATTCTAGAATATAGATGTTGGGGACAATAGGGAACGGGTGAGTGTAATAGGAAAGTTGTTGAAGGGCAGGAAGGTGGCTAGTTTCAATTTAATCCTTGGTGGAATGTAACAAGGATGACTAGTTTTTGCAATCGCGCTAGGGTCTTGGGCATGAGGGTGATGGTTGTTACCTGTGTTTTACCGTGTTTGCATGTATAAGTAGTGAGACAATGGTTCTGTAATAGACGGGTCAAGATCTAGAGTTTCAAAAATGTGGTTCAATTGAACACAATCTTAGGGGCGTTGTTAGGTGTGAGAGAATTGATAAAATGAGGAATGAACCGATTAGTTAGAGAGTTGTGTGGTGTGGAAGAAAGGGTATATGAGAGAATAAATGAAAGTACGTTGAGATGGTTTGGTCCATGTGGAAGGATGGATGAATAGTCCGGCTTGGTTTTAAGTGGACGTGTATAAGGGGTGAGTGTGGTTGGGGATCGACTGGCCTGGAGACCGAAGAAAAACGTGGATGAGTCAGTAAAGGAATGCCCTGGAGAGAGGGAATAGAGTTTGCCAGAGGCGATGAAGAAAGGTGCATAATGGAGTGAGATGGCGGGGTTTTGTGAGGGGTGGCATGGTAGTGGTTATGGCCCACTGGGCCAGGGATCGAACCGCACATGACGAGATGCCATAGTGCAGGTCCGTTGCGGTCCCGTGAAGTTCTAGGATGGATTTCCCTGACTGCAACGAGTTCTCCGAAAAAGGAAGGTATAAAGGGGCCGGTATGGCTAAGCTTTCCTTTTGACTTGTCATATTCTTCTTTTCTACTTACGGTTTTCTGTTTCCGGAGCATGTTACGCACTATAACCTCAGTCTTGGGGAAAGAAGGTGGGTGATGATGATGATCATGATGAGGATGATAATAACAATGGAGGATGTAGTTCCATGGTATTGGAGAGCAGTAATAGTACCCTTATATAAGGGTAAGGGGTATAAGGGGAAATGTCAGAACTCTAAGAGATTAGATTACTTGGCTGCGTAAGAAATATATGCTGGTACTTTGGTGAAGTTGCGTGCGTCGAGTGACTGAGGGACTGAATGGCGAAGAACAAGGTGCATTTAGAAGTGGTAGAGGATGTGTAGATCAAATTTTCACATTGAAACAAATGATTGAGAAAATGTGAGAATAAATTGCAATTAGGTTTTATGGACTTGCAACAGGCGTATGACAGGATTAATAGGGAAGCTTTGTGGCAGTTGCTCCAGCTATACAAGGGTCTCACCCGCCTATGTGTGGAGTACTGGGTATGCTCTCATATCTGGGGGGCGCTCTGGTTTTCACACCGCTTTGGACGGGTCGAGTCAAAAAGTAAAAAAGGCTTATACTGTTGCTGGTACTTTCCGTATGTTTCCGTTGCCATCTATCTTTGCGGTGCGAATGGTTGTGCTTTATCTCTATGCCCTATAGGCACCGCAGCCGGCGGTGCTCGAGGGAAAACCTTATCACTGCAGTACACCCGACATATATGAACCTCGTACCAAGGGTGCCCTGTATTGCGCGCACGAGTTTTGTGTCGTTGACTTGGGTAACTCCAAGGCTAGAGTTCGTCTGTGGTGCTTCCTTATTTCCCACCATCTCTGTTCTGTGGAATTCTTCACTCATCTCTGTATTTCCTGCTGAATTTAATCCCCACACTTTGTAAAGCCTGTGTCTGTGCTCCTATGCTTAATTTAATTTTGCGCTAGAGGGTGAACTTTTGAGCGTACTACACCTTTCTTGAATAGGGCTCTGCCCGTGAGTGGTGGTGACATGTAAAAAAAAAATCCTTGGGTGGGCAATATTGTGGCAAAATGAAACTGAATGCTCACTGCACTCCAACAATTAAATTCAGTTTATCCCAGAAATCGCACTTCTTTCAACATTGGTCTCTCTCAGTGACATATGTTGAACCTCACAATTCTTACTTTTTCCAAAACTTATAAAATTACTTAAATCTCTAAAAGTCCTACTTATAAAATTGTAATATCTGTAAAAGTCCTACTTATAAAATTGTAAATCTGTAAATGGTCCTACTTATACTTTGTAAATCAACATAAAACATTTCAAACCACAAGACTATAATTTTAAAAGGTCCTATCATCTTGTTTCAAGTCACAGCGAGCAAATCAAATTTGCCTTTTCAAATCACATCCATACCTCTTCCCTTCCTCTCAAAATTTATTCCTCGAATTCAGATGTACCATAGACATCGAACGATTTATATATTTTCGTCGGAAGATAGAAGGCCGCTTACGGCGATCACGACTTTTCCGAGGCATGCATTAGCAATTTCATGCAAAGACTAAGTGTGATGGGGCAGCACCTAATTCACCGAACTGTCACCCTTAGTAGCCTTTTCTACGACACGCAGGACCCAAGATGTGGGCAATTTTTTTCTTCCCACCACATAGTGGATATAGGGATAGGGATGTCTGTAGATGTTGTTAGAAGAGGGGTGTGGTATAAGTATGTTATAAGTGTATGTGGAACAAAGATTGATCTCTAGGGTAAAAGGTAAGGAGAACGATAGTGTATCCACCCAGGAACGGAAAAGGTAACAAAGATTGATCTCTTGGGTAAACATATATTAGGGTATTATATATATTATATATATATATTATATGATATAATATATATATATTTATATGTATATTATTATATATATAATAATAGTAATATATTTATATATATTAGGGTTCATATATATAGTATATTATAGTAGTGTTGAAAGTAGGTGATATGTGTAGCGGGAGTGTGATGGTATAGTTTTTACGGGATGTAGATGATGTCAGTAGTGGTAGTGGAGTTTAATTGGAGGTATCAGATTGGTTAGTGGTGGCAGTGGTAGACTTTATGGGTATTTATGGTTTTTGTTAGTATATGAGTGAGAGGTTGTCTTTAGTTAATTGGGGATGTTTGTTCATGCATACGTGTCAGTGGGTTAATATTTGCGGTATAATTGTGGGTATGGTAGTTGTGTGGGTTATTTGTTGGAGTGTGAGTGTGAGTAAGTGGTTTCGTAGTATTATTTGTTAGAGTGTGGATGTTGGATTATGTGTTTGTATGTATGTGTTGTATTATATTAGAGGTAAGTAGTCGGTGTGGGTTAGGTGGTTGTGTGTGTCATGGCCACGCGTTGTATGGGTGCGGTCGTGAGGTCGAGTTGTGTTGTGCAATGAATCTGGGATTTGTGTTACTGTTCGGTACGGTGGAATGCGGAAAAAGCGTGCACAGCCAACCAGTATTCTGATGTAGGTTACGATCACTGTATAGAGTATATATATGGCTGGTCGTTTTGGGTGAGTAGGGTAGTATTGTTTGTGCTTAGGATATTTCATGGGTAGTGGGTGTACTGAATGATTGTACGGATCGGGTTTAGGCGGTGTGCATTAATGTGATCGTAGAGATACTATGGTAATGATGTTGTTTTATGATTTGTGTGACTGCAGCTTGTGTTCTTACTACCTAATTCTCAATCCCTCACCTCCTCATACATAGCGCCAACACATTTATACAAGGTACAAAACTTTATTACACTAAGACACCTAATTCTGATTAGCCCTCACGCAAGTATGTCTGTGAGTCGCAGAAGCCTAGCCAGCCCACTGATGGCTGGGATATCTTGACTTGTTCAGACTGAGGCTGGGTTACTATCACCCTGATATTGTGCACCTTTCCACTTTGTATGGGGCCCACCACTGGTCGGGAAAACCATAAAATAGTAAATTTCCCCGATTGTTTGTGGTAAACTATGTAATGTTAATATATATCAGTTATATATAGCTATATAATATTATATATATTATATTATTTATATATATCATAATATATATTATATATATAATATTATATATATAATATATAATAATATTTATATTATATTATATATTATAATATATAATATATTAGAAAATATATATAATCTTTCTTTCTTTAATCTTCCCTCTTGCCCAAGATGGGGGTAAGGGTGCGGTCAATGCGGCATCGGAAAAGAAAGCAGTGCAAGATATACTGATCAATCAGTAGTGGATAAGGAAGCGTTAGCTCTTTCACCTGGCTTGGATTAGGATGGATTGTGCCCCTCTCTGTACGATTAAATTAGTGTGACTCGTCCACGATACAGAAATCACCTAGAGCTATCATGGGGACCGGCGACGGACCCTCAACTATGGCATCTCGTAATGTGGGGTTCATCCTCTTGGCCCAGGTGGGCCACAACCCATACCCCCTTACAAAACCCCAATTTCGTCCTATCATGCACCTTTAATTCTCGCCTCTGCCAAACTCCCATTTCTCTCTTCCACATTTTAGTTCACCGACTCAATCCACTTCTCTCTTCGGTCCTGACCACGGTCGGTGATCCCAACATCACGTCTCGCACTTACATCCGCTTAACACACGCAACGACTATCATTTCATCCTATTCCACATGACCAAAACATCTCACATACTTTCATTTTTCTCTCATTTACCTCCTTTCTTCACACCACAGCGCTTCCTAATACGTTCATTGCTCATTTTATTAATTCTTTTCACAACTAGCACTGCCCTAAGATTGTCAACCTGAACACATATGCATAAAACTTTAGATCTATACTTCTTATTCCCAACCATAGTCTCAACTACCATACAATAACAACAGGTAACCAACTACCCTCTGTAAGACTCTAAGAGCACGTCCAGATTTTTAGTCCTTTAAATTCCACCACACGCTTTAATTGCACTAGCCAACCTTCCTGCCATGTGCCCAGAATTTCCTACTACAATCTGCAATATCCTTTTCCTTTTCATATCCAACCATCCTAAAGTAATTAACTAGACACTTGCTCCAGCTGCTCATGATCTAACATAACTTCACACTGAAGGACTGTCCTCACTCACAACCATCACCTTTACTCTTACTCTTGACGTTTCTTTAGCAGGAAGTGCATGAGTGCAACGCCTCCCTCATTTTACATACCTGTGGACCTGCAAATCTCTCTACCCAATCTCTCTCAAACAACATCCTCTTTCACCAGCTCGCCACACAAAACAAAATTATCCGCATATAAATAAAGGTAGGGCACCTCCACCGTCTCTCCATCTCTCCTATCATTCTACACCACCTTTTGCCTACATCACCTCGAATTGTTTTCCAATAGGTCGCGTCATGTGACATGTGAATTTTTTTTATTGCTAAGAATATTTTTGCTGTGTCGGTTTTATGGCTTAGTGTTCCTATGTAACATTGCCAACATTTATTCTTAATCGATTTGATTAAGTTATTTATTCTATTGTTGAGGTCTATGATTACCGTAGGTTTATTTGGTCTTAATTTGATCGTCTGTTTAGTCGGAGGGAGTTTCCTTGTTTCATTAGGGTGTCTTTTTCAGGTGAAAAGTTGAGATTAAAATGTTTGTGTTGCCTTAGGGGATGTAGTTTTTGGATGCTTTTAGTATGTTTTATTTGTAGTGTTGGAGTGCTTTGTCGAGAGATTGAAAATCAGCTATTTGTTCTATAGCTTCAGTGTAAGTTTGCCAGTTCGCTTTCTTGTAGTTTTGCGTTTTTTTTTTTTTTTTAAAGGATGCGTGTGTGTTTATGTTGAATTGTAATTAAAAATGGAATGGGATCAGAGGAGAGAGCATGAAATGTTTATGTTGTTGTAACTTGTATTCAGTGGAACAGAAAGAGATGTCAGGGACGTGGAATTTTGATTATGTTGGAATGGTTGTTAGGTAGGTAAGTTGGTTTCGATTATTGAAGTACATGTAAATTGTGTGTGTGAGTGACAGGATTGATAGGGAAACTTTGTGGCAGTGTTAGTGATATATGGTGTTGGTGGTAAGCTTATGAGTGGAATCAAAAGTAGTGATGAGGTGCCACAGTTGAGGGCTAATTGCAATCTTGTGAAGCATTAGGGTAGATTTCTTTTTGACTGCAATGAGTTCTCATTTAAGGGTATGAAGGGGATGGTAGGGGGGGGCTTTCCTTTTGACTATGTCATGCTCTTTTACCTAACTATCCTATTTTCTGTGCATGTTATGCACTCTTACCCCACATCTAGTATTAAGAGAAAGGAGGATAAAGAAATATATATATATATATATATATATATATATATATATATATATATATATATATATATATATATATATATATTATAATATATATATATATATATATCAATATCATATATATATATATATATATATATTATTGGTATGGTTATTATTATTGTTTATTATTATTATTATTATTATTATTATTATTATTATTATTATTTTCTTCCTATCCTCAGATTGGGGGTGAGATGCATAGCATACACCAGAACAGAAAAGTAGTAGAAGAACATGACACAGGTTGAAAAGAAAGCCTCTTCCCTTTTACCATTCCCTTTATACCCCTAGTGAGAACTTGTTGCATTCAGAAAAATTCACCCGGAGGCTTCACGAGGCCGCGACGGACCCTCACTGTGGTATCTCGTCAAAGTAGCGTTTATCCCCTGGGCAAACCCCACACCATATCACCTCACAAAACCCCGCCATTCACTACTGTTATGCATCTTCTCGCCTCTGCCAAACTCTCATTCCTCTCCTTCAGGCATTCCTTTACTGATTCAATCCACTTTTCTTCAGTTTCCCAGCCGTTCAATTACCAGGATACTCACCACTATACTATCTTCCATCCTTTCCATATGACCAAACCATCTCAACATACTCTCGTTTATTCTCTCATTTACACCCTTCTTCACACCACACAACTTAATGCATTCATTCCTCATTTTTATCAATTCTTTTAACACCTAACATGCCTAAGATTGTCCATCTGATTACTTTGTACCTTAGATCCATACCTCATATTCCACGCCATAGTTTCACTACTATACATTAACACAGGTAACAAGATACCCTAATTCAAAATCCTAGCCCACTCCAAGACATAGTCCTTTAACACCCACCAAGGATTTAATTGTACCAGTCACCTTCCTACCATTCGCAACTTTCCTACTACACTCTGCATCATCCATTCCTTTTTCATTCAACATATATCCTAAATATTTAAACTCAGATACATACCTGTTCCACTTGCTCACCATCTAACAGGACTTCACATTGAGGACTCTCCTCACTCACTACAAAACCTTACTTACTCTTATCTACTTTACTTTCAAACATCTCCTTTTACACACCCTGCCAAACCCCTCCTTTTACGCACCCTGCTAAACCCCTAACTTTCTTTAGCTTCGCAAAACATACAAAACCAAATCATCCTCATACAATAAGCGGGGCACCTTCCATTCTCTTCCATTCTTCATCATTCTAACACCTTTCCCTGCAACCCCTACCTCTAATTCTTTCATAACCCCATCCATATGCAAATAATAACAAGGAGACATAACACATTGCTGCCTCAACCGCTATTAATATTAAACCAAGCGCTTTCAACTCCATTTATTCTTACACTCTCTCACTATCTTCATATACATACTTTTGATATATATATATATATATATATATATATATATATATATATATATATATATATATATATATATATATATATATATATATATATATATATATATATATATATATATATATATAATTATTTTAAGCATAGCTGTATTACGACTTCATGCATCTGATTATAGGAAGATAAT
>JABUQX010030929.1:27500-30000 GCA_015478945.1 Trachelipus rathkii | reverse complement strand
GTTATTGGAAACACGTGATCAATTAAGACAAGGTGGCTTCATCCGAGCTGCTTTAATCTTTTAATGGGAGTAATTATATGTGCAGGGATGTGGAGTCAGTGTTGGAACCACCGGAGTCCGGAGATTTTGAGTGGAGTCCGGAGACGAGTGGAGACTAGCCGGAGCCGGAGAAGCTAGATTCTAAGTGGAGTTTGCAACAAAACGGTGAAAATTTGAATGAACCGGTGCCGGAGTTTGAGCTGCTAGATTTTAAGTAGAGTTGCAGCCGGGGCAGCAAAGTTTAGCGTAAACCGGAGCAGGAGCAGCTAGATTTTAAGTGGAGTTGCAACCGGAACAGCGACGTTTTTGCAAGAACCGGTACCGGAGTCGGAGCAGCTATATATTAAGTTGAGTTGTAGCCGGAGCAGCAAAGTTTTGCTCGAGCCGGAGCCTGGAATTTTAAAATAATGGAAGCATACACCACCAACATACACCATCAAAACTTCTACCACAATTACTACTTTGTTTCTACTACTACTACTACTACTATTACTACTACTACTACTACTAGAAGTAGTAGTAGTAGTAGTAGTAGTAGTAATATAGAATAGACTCATTGCATTCCTATTAAGGGATGAGAGAATGCAAGCCATCTCTTAATCCAAAGTTTCTTCAATTATTTCACGTTCGAGAATTTCAGAAACTTACACACTCAACACACACACACACAGACAGGCACACGCACATATATATATATAATAATATATATATATATAATATATATATATATATTAATATATATAGATAATATATAATATTAATAATATATATATATATATTATATAGATATATATATATATATATATATTATATTAATATATATATGTGTATTTATATATTATAATCTATAATATATTATATATATATATATATATATAATAGTATATATATATATATATAATATATATATATATATATATAAATAATATTATGAGCGAGGACTCACACATGGAGTTGATTATTCAAACTCAGTTGTGTGGCGCTTTCCTGTGTGCCCCGTGAATCCTCTTGACATCATGAAACTCAAAAAATATATATAATTATATATAGATATATATATATAATATTTATATATATTATATATATATAATATATTATATATATTAAGATATTCAAAGATTTATCTTGTTGCCAAAACGACAACAATTATTTGTAATTTTGGATGTCTAGTGGTTTGAAACACATTGGACACCACTCAGGTAAGGGTTCAAAACCCACTTAGTTATTCAAATATAATATAATAATTATATATATATTAATAGAAATATATATATATTTATATAATGATAATAATATATATTATATATATAATATATATATATATATATATATATATTTGACTCCCCGGTGGGTAAAAACTAAAATCTAAAAACGTACTCTATTCCAGCGGATCTGTGGGGGGGAGGGGGAGGGGGGAGAAACCAAAAATGGTCTAAATTCAAACCGAGTGCCTTGATTATCTTGCTTGCATTTGTGAAAGTTTTCCATAGTAAAGTAAAGTTGGTGAATTGGTAAAGGAAGGTGTTCTAACCACATGAATAGATAAGATGGAGCATATCGTCTAGTGGGTCTGAGAGAGTGAGTTGTACAAAGAAAGGTGAAAGTGTTTGTGGGAAAGCCGAGTCACACGAACTCTCCTCAAAGGAAGAGTTACTCCACTAGAGATTTCAGAAAGAGAGAGAGAGAGAGAGGGAAGAGAGAAGAAGAGAGAAGAGGAAGATAGAGAGAAGTTGAGATAAGACTAAAAGCCCTAGACTCACATATATCAAGGTGGTTATGTTGAATACGACCAATACTGCACCATTACTCCAATACAAGAGTTTAAAAAGCTGTATAGGTTAAGCCCCGATTTACTGGTTAAAAACCTGCCCCTACGCCAGATGTCGTTCCCAGTTTCAATCCCCTATGGAGAAGGTGTAAAAATCTCCTTTGTTACCATTAATCAAACAAGCAAGTAGGTGGATGTTAATAATCTCTGATAACGCCTCAGAACTACCAACCTTTTAGAAGCTTGTTTAAAATAAAACAAAAATAATAAATTATTTGCAAGAATATAGATACTGAATAAGAATTCCAAAAATAAAGTATACCTTCGCTAACCTAAAACTAGAGAAATGTTTAAAAGATATTAAAAACTAGTTTGATCATTAAAAACAACCAATCTCCAACTTGGATACGAAAAAGATCAGAAGAAGTCAATGACTCTAAATCCCCTCCTCCTCTGTTAGACTGAGTCGTCTTTCAAACTTAACTAGGGTAATGAATAATTACGTCCATCGTGTCATAAGGTAGACAGAGACAAGGTGAAAAATTATTCAGGTTATGGAGGAGTAATAAAGACCTGGGAAAACAGAACCGCGCAAGAACGCCGCTATCAAAGATTTTCAAAGATGAACTACTTTTAGACTGACATATATATATAGTAATATATAGTAATATATACTATAATAATAATAATAAA
>JABUQX010030929.1:12500-25000 GCA_015478945.1 Trachelipus rathkii | reverse complement strand
ATATATATATATATATATATAAATATTATTATTGGATTTTTATGACGCCATATGATTGTCTCACTAGGTTATAAAGGGCGTAAGGCTGGGGCTTTCTTTTCCAACTGTGTCATATTCATCTAATAATTTTCTGTCCATGCATTGTGACGGCACCATTACCCCAGTTATTTGGAAAGAAGGAGTGAGATATAGATATATAGTATAATATATTATATATATATATAATATATATATATATATAATATATATATATATATATATATTATATAATATTAATATATTATAATATATAATTCAGCTCGTCATTAAGTTATGCAGTATGGCCGCCTACCACAAATGGGATAAAATGTGATTCATCAATTTCTTTTAATTGTCTTTTTAGAATTGAAATCTACATTTATTATCTATTTTTCTATGAGAAATAACAAACTAAGATATTCTATATGCAAAACTAAACACACGTTTTACTAATTTGTATTTTGCTAAAATTCTTATTAAGGTAAAATATAAACCTAAGCTTTTAAATTCTTTCTTAGTTTGATTTGACTTTTGTCGTAGCGGTTTTTGGTGTTCCTTTATTTTTTTAATTACGATGCCAATAGTATATATAAATATTAATATATAATATAATTATATATAATAATATAAATATTATTATATATAATATATATATAATATAATATATAAATATATATATATAATATATTCTAGGAACGAAATCATAAATAGTAATGGGGTCTTGGAACCTCACATTCACATCCGGTTCTAAAAATGGCCTCCCCAAAAAAGCTGGAATTCCTGTTCAATTGCCGTGAATTGTTCTTCTCTCAAATCTCCAGTTATATAAGTCTTATTCGTCCCTGTATGGAATATTGTCCCACATTTGGGGCGCCGTTCAACCCTCCTTGGATAGAGTTACAGCTAAGGCTAATAGCTATCAAACTTTCCCATCCTTCTGCTCCCCCTTACCCTCTTTTCTCTCTCGACGTCGTGCCCTATCTCTTTTTCTATAGTATTACAACGCAGGTTGCCGAGAGAATGACCTCTCGCCATTCCTCCCACCATACTGCGTCGCCTCTTAATACAAGAGGCCTGTTCTCTCATGATAATTGTGTGATACTTGGAGACTCAAGGATCACTCTATTGGCAGTACTCTCCTTCTTTCCCAGCCACATCTTGTCTGTGAACTCCTTGCCTTCTATTAATTTCCCCCATATTCAATCTTCCTCTATTTAATTCCGCGTCCTGCGCCCACCTGATGGAATCTTTAGCAATGACAAGGTGTGTTTACTTTCCATTAATTTAATTTTCTTATGTAATTTTATTTATATTTTTTATTTTTTTTTATTTTTATTTTTTTGCCCCCTCCTTGTGAAAGGCATCTGCCCGTGAGTGGTGGGATCATGTAAAAAAAAAAAAAAAAAAAAAAATATATAATATATGTATAATATATATATATATATATATAAATAAAAATATATATATATAATTATATATTAATACTATATATAATATTGTTACTTTACAAATCGGGTAATGGAATGACTATATCAGTCACCCCTCATTTTATGCAAATAATTAACAAATTACAAAGAAACAATAATATCAAATCTTTCAAAGGTTAAGCGCGAGCAATTATAATATATATAAATATTATAATATATATAATATAATATACTTATAATATAATATACAATATAATATATATATATTAATCATAAAACCTAATTATTAATAAAAGGCTCCACAGGCCCCTTTTGATTTAATTTTAAATATAAATTATATATTATTATAATTAATAATATATATATATATATTATATATATACGATACTATATTATTATATATATATATATAATATAATTATATATATATAATATATTATAAATATATAATAATATTATATATAATAATATATATATATAATAATAGATAGATAATAGATAGATAGATAGATAGATAGATAGAAGATTAAATAAAGCCTTAAAGCAATTAATGAAATCAGTTCAATAAATAAATAAATAAATAAATAAATAAATATAACTTAATTTAATAGCTACTTGACGTAATATAAATTTTCATTTATTTTTCATATTTTTTGTATCAATTTTCTTTTTCATCTTTTATTCATTAATGATATTAATTCCTTTTCGGAAAACGTTATTTTCTTTTAAGCTTTCACCGCTTTTACAATAATTGAATTAAAAACATATTAATATTATATGATTTGAAAAAGAGTTTGGAGTTAATAAAAATGAGGAGACAGAAAGGGGATAGAAAGCTGACAGGAGGAAACAGAATTGTCAGAATAATGTATGAAAATAAAGGGGACAGGAGGAAACAAAGGCGAAGGGAAGAGGAAGAAGACAGAAGGTAAAGAAGCTAATAGAAAGGATCGAAGGGACAGAAGATGATAGGAGTAACGGAAGAAACAGAAGTGACAAAAATGTTTGAAACAGATCAGAAAGATTGATGGGACAGAAATATCAGAAAATAAAATAAAGATAAGATAGAGATCTGATACTACAAATGTGACAGGAAGGAATCAGAAGGAATATAAGTGAGAGAAACAGATCAGAATAAACAGAAGGAATAGAAAGGAATGAAAAAGCTAAAGACAGAAAGGAACCAAAATGGACGGAAATAAATTCTTCTTCTCCTTCCCTTTCTTCTACCTATTATTATTATTATTATTATTATTATTATTATTATTATTATTATTATTATTATTATATATTATTATTATTATATTATTATTTTAATTATTATTATTATTAGCAGCAGTTGGAGTATTTATCTACCTGGGGGCAAAAATTAAAACTCGACTCAACACTGTGGCCTGGCTTGGGATACCCCTTAAAGTTCATTCCTGTGGTCCCCTGTTACCCACATAGGGGATAAAGACCGGTAAAAAGTAGTTTATTACTTATTATTATTATTATTATATTATAATTATTATAATATTATTCATTATTATTATATTATTATTATTATTATTATTATTATTATTATTATTACCCAGGTTTGTGCACAAGCAGCGAATTGTGTGAGCAGCTTTGCTTCAACCTTCACGACGGGACGTTTGAATGCGACTGTCGACCAGGGTTTATTTTGGACCCGAACGGATACAGCTGTTCAAGTAAGTTTGACACTTTCTCACTTTTTTGCAATGGGAAAGGTTAAAAAGGGATTGAGGGAATATTACAGTCAGATGAATGGCTTTGGACTAACTTTTAATTTCTTTTAAAGGAGAAAAAAAAACACAAACTAGTGTTTTTTTTTGGGGGGGGGAGGAAGGTTTCAATTTCCTTAAGGAAAAAAAACACAAACTAGTGTTTTCTTTTATTTTCAATTTCCTTAAAGAAAAAAAAACAAACACAAATTAGTGTCTTTTTGTGTTTTTAATTTTCTTAAAGAAAAAAAAACATAAACTAGTGTTTTTGGGGTGTTTCAATTTCTTAAAGAAAAAAAAACACAAACTAGTATTTTTTAAGGGGTGTTTCAATTTCCTTAAAGATAAATACAACCCAAGCTAGTGATTTTCTTGGGATTTTACCTTTTGCTTATGATTACCCCATGTCAGGCCCAGTTCAACTCGTGGTCAGGTGTAAAAATTTTGATTCAATACTTTCTGACCAACTTTATTCTTATCTATTTTCTTAATTATTAAAATATAGTAATAGTTTTTCTAGTGCTGAGTAATAAAATAAAAAAAAAGAGCTTAAAAAATAGCTAGCAAATTTTTATATTTCTTTATGTTTTAAATTTTATATATAATATACTATATATATATTATATATATATATAATATATAATAAAAATAAGATATATATATATATAAATATATATATAGTGATATCTAGTATATATTGATTATATAATAGTATAATATATGAAATTTAAATATATATAAATATATATAGATATAATATATATTATATATATATATATAGTATATATAATATATATATAATATATATATATATATTATAATATATATATATTATATATATATATGATAATATACTATATATACTATAGATATATATATAATAAATATATATATATATATATGTATAGATATTATATATATATATAGTATATAGTATATATTATTATATATATAATAATATATATATAGTATATTTATAAATATATATATATAATATATATAATATAATATTATATATATATATATATAATATGAATATATACATATATATATATATATATATAATTATATATAATATATATACAAGAGGCAGTAGGCAAGGGGTTGAGGGGGTTTGAATCCCCGAAATTATTTTAACTATCAAAATTTTTTTATGACTTGAGTCTCTTAATTTGAAATTACTAAAAATATATAAAAAATAAGTAAATAAAATTCTTTATAAATTATTATACTATAGAAAACAATTTGTGTTTTTTGAAAATCTTAATTTTGAGGTTGTTGAAAGCACAAGCGGAGAATCTCTAGTGGAGGCAATACAAAGAATGTTGAAATAAATTACGACTTTTTGATTGGACAATGACATAATGTTGCAGCAGCAGTGAAGAAATGTTTTATGTAGAAGCTCCCAGTTACAGTGTATGTTCCAATACTGTTGGCATCATATGTAGTATAACAACTAGAAACTTTATTGGTACTGTGAAAACAACTGGACATTTACCAAGGTGGAAATATTTTAGTGGGAAAAATAGGAAGGGCTTTTCGAGAGACAAGATGAACAAAATTAAAAGGAAAATGCGAAACAAAGTGGATGGAAAGCTACGATGCATTGTTACGATTCAGAGAAGTTTATAAAGCTATGTGTTGAAGTTTGGAGAAGTTTAAATGAGTCAAGTATTGAACCTTCTTCCAAAAATCCCCCAAATCTTTTGCATTCTATAATCACGAGCAAATAGGTTATAAGTTTAGTGTATGATTTCAACTTATATTGCACTCTCGATCATTAGTGACAGCAGCTGCTCTTAATCATATCGAAAACTGTGATGATTGTTTAGAAAGGTTACCGCGCAAATATCGATGAAAATTTTTCAAGCATTGTGAAAGTTGCCGCAGAACTTCTTTCTGCTTACTAATAAGGAAGAAATGTAACAAGGAAAGAAATGCAACGCAATTCCTTTTCTTGATGGATTTTCAAATCAGTTTGAGAGGAAGGTCGTGAGCCACATATCCATACATACCAATCTTAGTGAAATGATTAATTCGATATCCATTAAAAATTTTGTAAATAAACTTGATCTATGCAGTCACATTGTATAGTAAAGTATTTTAACATCTATCTAACCACAATATGCATTCCGATGAAAGACATTTTTCTACTCTGAAAAGGCCAAAACAAAAGCCAATTTTACAAGGTAGGAAAGACAAAAAGATCTGCTTATAATGAGGGTTCATCATAGCTACACAATGTAAACGTAGAAAGTTATCAATCGTATTGCAGTTAAAGGAAAGAGAAATACAACTATAACTTTTCATATATATGTAAAATAACATATTCCCAATTTTATTTAAATTACAAATTACTATACAAATGATAGATTATCTATTTTATCCCATTTGTCAATATATATATATAATATATATATATATATATATATATATATATTTATAGAAATATTATATATAATATAAATATATATTATATATATAAATATATAAAAATATATACATACTATATATATATATCTATATATATAAGTATATATCATTATATATTAGATTCTGAGATCAAGTGAAGAGTTGCATCCGAAGTGATATTTAAAACATCCTGGAATGCAGATGCGAATTCGGATGATTGATTTTCGATTCAGATTCAGATTATTAAAGATACATGTTAGATTAATATGAAGAAAACATCAGTTTGAGAATAATGTTTGAAGTAAAGGTGGCTAGGCACATTCGTTATTCGTCAATTGACGAAATTTCACGATTTTCTTTTGTTTATTCGCCAAAGAGGAGTACACTTATTCACATTCGTCTACTTGTCGAAATTTAATTATCGCGATTTTCTGAGTAAAGATGTTTACAAAATAATGGATGTCGATTTCACAGTTGTAGCTTTTATTATGTGTATGCTTACTTCGTAGGTGTATTTAAGATGGGGGTAGGGAAGAAGGGGCATGACTCCTCCCAAATTGCCAACTGGTTCCCTCCCCAGAAATTTGTTTAGTCAATAAAAATTAATAACAGTCTTATTGAAATTCTCAGATAAAAGAGTTATGTCTCCCCCCAAAATTTGAAAATTCAATAGTTGCGATAATGACTTACTTTAAAAAAGTAAGGTAAATTGGCACAATATTTGCCTGCTAAAAGCTTTCTTCAGATGCGAAATGCTGGTATATGTATAAGGAATTACCGGTGTAGAAATTACTGGTGTAGGCATACGTAATTACCGAAGTGGGCCTTACTGATGTAGGCACTTGGAATTACCGGTGTTGACATTAGGAGTTAACGGTGTAGGAATTACCGGTTTAAGCATAAAGAATTACTGGTGTAGACATACGGAATTACCGATGTAGGAATTACTGGTGTAGGCATAAGGAATAACCGGTGTAGGTATTTCTGGTGCTGGTGAAGGCATAAGGAATTACCTGTGTGGGGATGACTGGTGAAGGCATTAGGAATTATTGGTGTACGCATATGGGATTACAGGCATAGGTATAAGGACGTAATTTTCACCTCTCCTTATATTGTATTTATATTTTGAATGACAGAATAGGAATGAAAATTATTTTTATCAAAGGTTTAGTATTTAAAGTGTTAAAACAATTGATTGAACCAAGAGATTAAATTATTATTATTATTATTATTATTATTATTATTATTATTATTATTATTATTATTATTATTATTATTATTATTATTATTATTATTATTATTATTATTATTATTATTATAACCAATACATATCAAACATTTGTTGAGTGTTTATACATAGCCGGAGTCGGAGCTAGAACTGCGAAGACACATTGTTTTGGGAAGAGAGGGACCGGAGCCAAGCCGGAGCCGGAGCCATATATATATATATATATAGGTCTATGATATATATATATTATATAGTGATTGATATATATAATATATATATATATGTATATGTAGTTATATATATATGACTATTATATATATATATATATATATATATGAATCATGTCTATTAACAGTTGAGTGGGTTTTACATATAGATTGGGCATAGGAACCGACACCATTTTTATTGATAAAAGTTCAAAATAAATTATCTTGAAAAAAAGAGCTTCACACCTTTAAAATTATTAAAAAAAAGGCAACTTTAATCGAGTGTTTAAGCCTAACGAACTTAACTTAAACATTACTACATATACCAAACTTATATTAGTGCTGCAACCTTTATATTCACTTTCCATTGTTCCATGTATGAACAAATTCAACAACTAAACATGCTGTTAATAAATGTATAAATTAGATTGGGAAAAAAGTTCAAACTTTTTTTTCTCTATGAGCGCTGTTGTACATTTTGTTCGTAACGTAAATTATGAAAAAAAATTGATTTCGGCTACATTAGTCACAGAATAATAGAGGGCATGAGTTATTATATTATATTATTATATATATATTATAATTATATTATATATATATATATATATTATATATATATATTATATATTATATTATATATATTATATATAATATTATCTCCTATATTTATATATATATATATATATATATTCTGATATAATATAGTTATATATATATATATATATTATATTATATATATATATATATATAATATTCACTTCAGAATGAAAAATTGAAATATGGTTTAAAAAAAAATCCGCAATTTAGCCGCCTTGTGAAAGATTAAAAGACATTAAAAATTTCATTGATAATATTGCAAAACAAATAATAAAACCGAATATTTTGTTTCTATTTGTGATACGAAGGAAATATTCGGAGTATGCCAATGCCAAATATTTACTAAAACCACAAGGACACACACACACACACACACACACACACACCACACACACACCACACACCACACACACACACACACACTCACACACACACACCACACACACACACACTATCACACACACACACACACACACACACACACGCTAATCTACGTTTGCTATTATAGTCAACACTATTCTGGGTTTAACTCATGTGTGTGAAGCCGCCTTAAGTGGAAATAGATAATGGTTTTAAGCGAATGTTTTTTTACGAATGAAAATCTGACTTCTTTGTTTTGTGCTAAAATGACAAATTATAATAATGCTTATCCCTGTTCATATCCATATCGCTATCGATTGCATGAATCCGAACACATTTGACAAAAAACAAAATAAAACGGTATTGAGTCAAAATAAATATGTATTGTAATAAAAGAGCTTCACACCTTTAAAAATATTTAAAAAAAAAAAGAAAGTTTAAATCTATGCTACCTAAGGGAACTTAAAATAACCTTACTTAACGTAACATAACCTTACTTAACTAACCAAATCAAACTTATATTATTATATAATTTATTTCACTTTCCATAGTTTCAATAAACAACAAAACAACAAGTTTAATAAATACATAGGAAAAAAGTTCAAATTCTTGTCACTATGCGCGCGCCATTCTACATTTTGTTCGATAAGGTAACTATGAAAAAAAATTGCCTTCAGCTTCATTGGACGGGGATAATGGGCATGAGCCTAATGCTCTACAGTTGTCTCGGGCTTCACCTTTCATACTATTTGATTCTGATTCTGTTGGTATCACCGGTGGAACTAAATTGATGACGTCCGTATTGCAAGATCCGTTTTGGTGTAAATTATATGCCGACATAATGTCCAATTCGGTTGCCGAGTAGGCACATCATTCCATAGTTTAACACGAGTCGACGAGCACAGACCTATTTGTTCGTCTTTGTTGTAAGCTATTATGTTGACTTGAAGTCCAACTCGACTAGTCTAGTCGGTATATCATTCCATAGTTTAAAACAAGGGTAATAGTTCGGTTTAAGGTAATGTGTCAGATATCGATATTTTAGAAAAGATAATCGATTTTATAATAATCCCACCATGCAACGTGCCAAGTGTTCCCTCAAAATAATTTAGTATTGGAATGGTTGGTAATGATTTTTTATTTTAGGTAAAGAAAAATTAAAAATTTGATTTGCTATAAAAAGAACTTACTTTTTTTAGTTTTTGGGCTTCAAATTGATTTAATTTCAAATTCATTTTATTTAATTTTTTAGTTTATTTCGAAGTAAATATTTATTATTTGTGTACAAAAAATATATATATATATATATATATATATATATATATATATATATATATATATATATATATATAAGTTAGTTACTATATACATATATATATAAGGTTGGTTGCTGGTTAAGAGCAGCAGCAAAGTTATAGTTATATATATATATATATATATATATATATATATATATAGATTTTTTAATAAAATACAGTATGTATCCAGAGCACGGTAGGTGCCCTACAGGTCAAATTATATTTGAATGAAAAGCCTAAGGATGGGGATTTAATTTTTTTTTATCGAAAATATTTTGTGTGTTATTTCCTCATTTGGGCTGATACGGGGACAGAGGGGGATACCCGGGATGGTCGGAGGAACCCCGCGACACCCAGCACCAAAGAGAGCTGGGGTCTCCCTGGGAGACCATCCGAGGGGGATTAGCCTGTCGTCCACCGGGAGGCCGAGAGACCCCGACTCCTGCCATCTTTGCGGTTTACCCTATGGTATTCCTTTAGTTAAAGTAATACCAAAGTGTTTTTGGAAGTAAAATTATTCTTTTTTTTTAACTAAAGGAATACCATAGGGTAAACCGCAAAGATGGCAGGAGTCGGGCTCTCGGCCTCCCGGTGGACGACGGGGGGACTAACCCCCCCCTCCGGGGCGGAACCCCCGCTCTCTGGTCTTTGGGTGTCGCGGGGGGTTCCTCCGACCATCCTCCGGGGTATGAAACGTCCCCCTCTGTCCCCCGTCGGCTTGAGCCCTAAATGGGGGGAAATAATTTTTAAAATATTTTCGATGAATAAGCCAAAAAAAAAAAAAGTTAAATCCCATCCTTAGAATTTTCCGCTGATTCCAAATATATAATTTGTTTTACTGTAGGAGCTGCCGGTCCCTAGTTACATACTGTGAGAATTAAAAAAATCTGACTATCTATATATATATATATATATATATATATATATATATATATATATATATATATATATATATATTTTTTTATATTTTTATATATATATATATATATATATATATATATATATATATATATATATATATATATATATATATATATATTCCCTTCTGTTGTGATATATATATATATATATATATATATATATATATATATATATATTTATATATATATATATATTGAATATATATATATATATATATATATATATATATATATATATATATATATATATATATATATATATATATATATATATTCAAATGTTTGAATTTTATTAAATTTTTCATAAATTTTATTTTAAATAACACATTTAAGTTAATATATACGTAACTATATAAACAAATATTTCTTTTTGGAAAAATTATTTAATGTAAATTTTGCCAAAGCCAGTGCCACTCTTACGTGTTCGAACAAACCATATTTTATATATGGGTAACAACAATATCCAATAACCTACGATTATCGGAAAAACCAATCGATATTTGATAACATTACCTTAAACCGAACTATTACCAAAACAAGTCGGCGAACACTGACCTATTTGTTCATCATCATTTTAAACTATTATATCGACTTATTGTACCACTCAACTGGTCGAGTCTGTACATCAATCTATAGTTTAAAACGACTCGACGAACTCAGACCTATTTGTTCATCGTCATTATAAACTAGTGCTGACTCTAGGTTTAATTTGACATCCGTGTCTTTGAAAGCCACTGTGTAATTCATCAGCCATACAGCGACGCTACTGAAGTGTAGATCCAAATTCGATTGTCAATTAAAATTCTTTCCGCTTCTGAGGATAATTTGTGAAACGATATGGCAACGATGGCTACTTAAGTTGTTTGAATGAACTATAGACAAATTTTCCTTTGGGTAAAGCAAGCCGTTTTGGTATGGAGAGTTTCTGTAAAATAAACAGGCATAAATAAATAAATAAATAAATGGAGAAAAAACTTTATAAAGATTGATATATGATTGGTTCAAAAATTGATATAATGAAGTTCACTGACCGGTAAAAATCGATAAAAAATTATATTAAAATGTCAACTAAACCTGATTAAAAAATATGACCGAATGACATCTGAAAAATTGTTTCTGACAGAAAGGGAGAATGGGGGAAGTAGTAACTTATATATATATATATATATATATATATATATATATATATATATATATATATATATATATATATATATATATATATATATATATATATATTATATATATATATATATATATATATATATATATATATATATATATATATATATATATATATATATATATATATATATGTATATATATATATATTAAGGTTATATATAAATATATATAGTAGTATAGAAATAAATTTTGTTCGATATAGAAAGAGAGTTAGGGATATAGATGTGTATATATTATATATATATATATATATATATATATATATATATATTTATACTTCACTTTCACTTTCTCACCCCTGACCACCCTGTCTTCAGATCGGTCATACCTCATCTAAATATCCGGCCACCAGAACCGGGCTCTTCCAGAGATAATCCATGGCTGGAATGTTCCAGATTGCTCTGGGTAGAGAGTTAGATTGACAGGTGAGCAGAAATTGTGATATGTTTTCCGGGACCTGGTTACAGTTTTGCCAAATGTTTGTAGGAGACATATCACTTTATATATAACTATATAAAGGTTGAGGTTGAATCTGTGTTTATAATATTGTAAGTTTGGGTGGTGGCCGCATCTTGATTTGACCAAGGATGGATGACTAGTTTTTGGAAGGGAGTTGAAGTTTGATGCTATTTTAGGTGGATGATTGTTTAATATGTTGTTTGGTGGTCTGCCATCTGTTAGTGCTGTATTTATTTGTTTGGTGTATGATGTGTTGTTTGGTGGAGATGGGATGTTGTTTTGGATTTGTTTGTAGAGCTGGTGAAGAAGGAGGTTGCTTAAGTCTGGTGGATGGGATTGAAGAGGACATTATGGCGTGGATGTTGGGGTGTTTGAGTTTTGGAAAGAATTGTGTGCCAGTCATATCCAGGTGTGTGTCTATGGGTAGTATTTTGGTTTCTTCGTGTAGGTGTTGCGGTGTTGTTGATGTACATCCTCTTATGACTCGTAGTGCTTTGTCTTGTTTTATGTTATTTTTAGTTAGTAGTGGGTGTCAAGTTGGAGAGGCGTAGTTTAGAGTGAGACGTATGTATTGTTTGTATATGGTGGTGAATGTCTGTTTGTTGTTTGCGAAGTCTGTCCCGGCGATGGTTCTTAATATGTTCAGTTTCCTGTTTGCTGATG
>JABUQX010030929.1:5000-10000 GCA_015478945.1 Trachelipus rathkii | reverse complement strand
TGGTCACTTGGCATTGCACAAAAATTGTTGCCATGTATATTTGAAAATATGGCTAAAAATATCAATTTTTTTAAATTCTTTTTTTCTTTTTGCGGGTAATATATTTTTCCTTTTATTGTTAGGTAAAAATTAAAAATTAATATTAATAAAATTAAATTTATAATGTAAAATGCTAAAATGTAGACAAAAATAACATAGTTTTGACTCCTTCATATCGTGGGATTTGGAACGGTCAACGAAGTTGAAAATACTCATGTACATCATTGGCTGCAGCTAATCACGCGACATAGCTCTCAGTTATCAACTTGGCGTGTATCGTACGTGACGTGATTGTGTCATTTTTATTTATTTCCAAATATTTCAATGCCTTCATGTTAACTATGTTGAAAAAAAATTGGAAAGTGGTCAGATCAATACATACAATATGGATTCACGTGTATAATGGAACGAGATGGGAATCAGCATCCTCAATGCATGATTTGCAATGCCAAGTTGAGCAATTCTAGTTTAGCACCGGCAAAATTAAAGGAACACTTTCTACAGCTGCATGGAGATGGGAAATACAAGAATACAACGCTCACTGAATTTAAGGCGAAGAGGGCTAGATTCAGCGAAAAGGCTACTCTTCCTGTTCTCGGCTTTGTACCCATTGACCAACCCATCCTCACAGCATCGTACGAAGTTGCATACCTGATCGCAAAGCAGGGCAAACCACACACCATTGGTGAAACACTCGTAAAACTAGCTGCGTTGAAGATGGCGAAATTATGCTGGGAAAAGCTGCTGAAAATAAGTTATCCCAAATTCCTCTTGTAGGTGACACCATCAGCAGAAGAATAGATGATATGAGCGTTGATATATTGACTCAAGTAGTTACAGATTTGATTTCAAGCCCACTAAAATTCAGCCTCCAACTCGATGAGACCACCGACGTTTCCAATCTAAGCCAGCTTGTTGTATTCGTTCGCTATTTGAAAGATGACGTGATAATGGAAGATTTTTTATTTTGTAAGCCTCTTACAACAAGTAAGGCAGCCGTCATGAAGAAGCTTTTGGATGACCTCTTCAGAGACATCGATCTTTCGTGGGATATGGTTTCAGCAGTTTGTTCGGACGGAGCTCCTGCCATGCTGGGACGAAACTCTGGTTTTGGTGTGTTGGTGAAAAGCGATGCACCACATATTATTGTTACGCACTGTATTCTTCATAGGCATGCGTTGGCAACAAAAACCTTGCCTTCAAAACTGGCAGAAGTATTAAAAATTGTAGTGGAATGTGTGAACTATGTGTGAAATAATACTTTGAAACACCGGATATTCAAAGAGCTGTGTAATGAAATAGGATCTGAATTCGAGGTACTTCTGTACCATTCTAACGTTCGGTGGTTATCTCTGGGAAAAGTGTTGAATCGTGTTTTTGCTATGCGTGTGGAATTAGCCCTGTTTTTGCGAGAGCACCAACATTGTCATGCAGATTGCTTTGAAAATTCTGAGTTCATTCTCATTTTGGCGTACATGAACGATATTTTTAATGAGCTCAATCATCTCAATCAACAGATGCAAGGCGGTGAAATCAACATCATCGAAGCGGAAGAAAACATGAAGACTTTTTGAATAAAACTACATTTATGGAAACGACAAATAGAGAATGATAACTTTGCAAACTTTCCCCTTAACTTTGATCGAAGATGTGTCTGGAATTGGGGATATTTCTGTATCCGGGGAACTGAAGCAAGCAATTGCTTGCACTTAGATGAGCTCGCAAAGTCTCTCGACGGATACTTCCCTACCAGAGAGTCATATCCAGCATGGGTGAGACAGCCATTCACGTTTAGTGTTGAGACGGCAGATGTCAATGATGAATACCTCGAGGAAATCATTGAACTTCAACAAAGCCAGGTTCAACAGCAACTCTTCAGAACAACAACGCTCTCAGCGTTTTGGTGTCAACAAATCGGTGCGTACCCTCTTATTGCTAAGAAAGCTCTTGAGATACTCATACCGTTTGTTACAACGTATCTTTGCGAGCAATCATTTTCGAGCAATAAAAACGAAGAAAGGAACAGGCTTTGTTGCGAAAATGATATGAGAGTGGCACTTGCCAAGGTGAAGCCCCGCATTTCTAAACTCGTCATGGAAAGGCAACAGCAAAAGACACATTGAAGGTAAGTAAATATTCATTGAATTCATTGTGTACAACTGATGCATGGTTTCTTTTTATATATATATATATATATATATATATATATATATATATAGCATAGAAGAAGAAGAAGAAATATATATATATTTATATTTATATATATGGTATATATATATATATATATATATATATATATATATATATATATATATATATATAATTAATTTGAAAAAATCATATTTTATTTTTCCAATTACGAAGGGTTCGGTGAATGCACTTATGAAACTTGCAGGGTTCGGGACCTTCAAAAAGGTTGAGAACCACTGTTATAGAAGCATTCGTTATATAGTATACAGCATCACTTATATATATATATATATATAAATATACATAAGTATATATATATATATATATATATATATATATATATATATATATATACATATATATATATATATATATCACTTCTCTTCCCTTCCGTTCGTTCCAATTTATATATATATATCATATATATATATTATTATAGGGCCTATATATATGTATATTATTATTATTATTATAAGTTATTATTATTATATATATATATATATATATATATATATATATATTATATATAATCTTATATACATATATATTATATATATATATATATATATATATATATATATATATATATATATATATATATATATATATATATATATATATATATATATATATATATATTATATTTATTGATATATATATATATACATATAGGGCCTATATATATGTTCTTTCATGATTGAGCGGGAAACAATTATCAGATAACATTCAAACTTGGAGCGCATATAGCTGGTGCAGGCACCGTAGCGGTTTGTGGTTTCATGCCGCTAAGCCCATCTGAAGGGGCAGCTGAGCTGAGCCCTTTGCTTGGATATGGCAGGTATGTGGAAAATAAATAGTCGACATGCTTCAGCGAAAGATACATAACCGGAACTGACTCATGCTGCGGACCACAGCCCCGGTGCTGGAGTCGAATCTTGAATTCTGTATACAAACCTATAATAGTTCGAATAAGTTATCTTTTCCTAGGTTAACGAACCCGTAGAACTTAATTTTATGGGTCTCAACATCCTCATGGGTATCTGAGACAACTCCTTAGGTGTTCTGTGCGAAAAAGAAGAAATAAAGGAGAAATACATATAAGTAAAAGAGAAATGTATAAATGCTAGATGAAGAAGGAATAAGCACAATGGAGAGATGGAGAAAGCACATATTGCTGTGCATTGCACCGGAGCCTCTGCCGGTGAAGGTGTTGAAGTCTGGTTTCAAACATATAATAGACCGCAAAGATGTCTATAACTATGTACACGACCCCCTAGATTCCGATTTTTAGGTTTTCAGCATCCTCAAGGATGTCTAAAGACCCCTAAGGGGTCCATACAGGAAAAAAGAAATAAACAAGAGATAATGGGAATTTAAAAGAAGACGGAGAAAGGATGAATAAGAAAAAGAAAAAGTCGGAGATGGAGCACTGCCCCGGTGTCGGAGCAGATGCGGTGTGGTGCTGAGTAAGCATATATTCGTTTAATATACCAACGTTGATGTTATTATACATGTTTTCGACACCATATATCCCAAATTTAACACTTTTAAGTTGCTGTGGGGAGTCTGACACCTCTTGGGAAGTCGACCCTTCAAGAAAAACTTTCTTTGGCTTGCCTAATGTATGTTACATCAATCCATATGTACTGAAATAACGAAAGATGAGTTCTTGAGGATTTGAAATGGTAAGATACCCACACGAGATGGGGACCGAACCCCTAAAAGGGTTTCACCCTTAAAATTGAAATGAAATCATCTAATAACAAATAATTACATAGATGATCATTATATCGACCTAAAATATCATTTTCTTAAGGCAGATGTTTTTACTAAAAAGTTTATATTTTTTTTTATTAAAAATGATATTTATATAGACCCTAAGGCAGTAAGTCAAGAAAGCTTTAGCGCAAACGACCCACACAAGCCCCCCTCCTAGATATTCATGCGCTATTGCTTTATTGACTTACTGCTTTAGGCTCAATAAAATGCATATTTTTACTTTATCATTTGTTTAACATAACATAAAAATATGTTTGGTATTAACATTACATAAAATTATTATAAACATTTTATGTTTTGGTTAAATTTTTTTTTTTGCTTTTTTTTATTAAAAATATAAATTAATCAATAGATCAAAATCTATTCAAACACCCAATCCACCCCATCCCTATCAACCGTAATTCATTGATTAAGAGATCAAAGTTATATTTAAATTTTATTATTTGTACAGCAAACAGTACATTTGTACAGTACTACCGTGGCTCAAACGGTAGAGCGACGGAGTCGCATGGCAAGGTCGTGGGTTCGAGTCCTAGTTCGGATCCTAGGTAGAAATTACCTAGAGAAGTTCCCCTCCTTGAATAGGGCTATGCCCGTGAGGTGTGAACTTTAAATAAAAAAATGTTTTTTGTATGCACAGGACAAAATTATTAAAAACATTTTATGTTTTTACTAAATTTTCTATTCTTTTTTTTATTAGAAATATCAATTAATCAATAAATCAATGGATTAAAGTCTATTCAACAACAAGCCCTACCCTCTTCCTATCACCCATGATCCATTGGTTAACAGACTAAAGTCATATGTGAACACATTTTGTATAAACTTTTTCACGAAAATAACTACATTGAATAAAATTTCGTATGCGAAACATAGGATAATCAGGAAAATAAAAAGCAAGTTTTCATTTTAAAACATTTATAATATAAGTACTACCACGTTATTTAAATAACTTTACTGAAATTATGTTTCATCATTAAATTATATATATA
>JABUQX010030928.1:30000-89362 GCA_015478945.1 Trachelipus rathkii | reverse complement strand
ATATCGTACTAATACTATGTATTGAGCTATATGATATTATGTAATATATTACATATTATATATAGTAAAGTAATATATATATATAGTATACTGTATTATATATATTATATATATTAGATATATATATTATATATATATAATATTTATATATATTATATAATATATATTAATAATATATATATTTAAAACAAAGTCGTGTATTTAATACCGACTAAAAACCAATAAGAATACATTTTTTTGGGTTGTCTTTTAATATTTTTTTCCAAGGATAATTTTGAACAAAGACTTACTAATAATTATTGCGATAATTTTCAAGGATGGCAAAGAGAATTTCTTCATTTGAACTTTATGAAGTATATATAATAATATATATATATATTAATATATATATAATATTTATATATATATACTTAATATATATATAGTATATATATATAATATATCTATATATTTATAGTATATATTATATATATTATATATAATTATTATATTTTTACTATCAATGTCAGTATAAATATTACTATTATAGATTCATTATAAATTATATATATATATTATATATCATTATTATATATTATTATATAATATACATATATATAATATATATATAATATATATATATATATATTATATATATATTATAATATATATATATATTAGTGTACAGTGAAACATTAAGAAAAATGCTGATATTTTATCTAACATGAAGATAAGTTACATACAATTAAGTTAAATTAATTTAAGTGATCATCACGAGTAATAAGATGGAATCATTTGATTCAGGTCTATTGGGAATTGCTGAAAAGGTTTTGTTATATCTTGAAAGAAAACGAATATCTTATACATTCTCTTTCATAAGCCTTTGTTCAATCCTAACAGTTTTAGTGCAATACGGCGATAAAAATGATACAATACAGTCTTATCATATGACACACAATACTGTGTAAGTTCCTGAGAATACTGAAACATGAATAATTTTTGCTATATGATAAAATGAATGCTAACAGTCAATAAGGCAATGATGGTGTTTAAAAAATATATGTATATACTATTAATATTTGTAAATTCTTTGGCTAAATCTATTTGGCTTCTTCATAGTTTGAAGCCAAAATATATTTACAATCGTGTTGACAAGAATAACTTCTATGAATGAAGTAGAAATAATATATTCCACACAATTTGACATTAGTATTACTACCGATGCATTATTTCTAAATTTATTAAAATTAATTTGAATTTTTTTTTTCTCTCTCTACACCTATATTTACTAATTTAATATAATTCCAAAGTCTTACACCTTCACGCAAACAACACACACACACACACACACACCTATATATATATATCCTCATATATATATAGTATATATATTGAATTTTATCTAGGATATAGATTTGATTGTTTATATATTATGCAATCACATTATTATATATATTATTATATATGATATATATATATATATTATGATAATTAGTATATGAAATAGAACAAAGAAAAGAATTGATTTGAGGGGAAAAGGAAAAGGTTGTATTTTGTTTGATTTGGAACAAGAACAGGAAGGAAACGGAGGGCAATAAAGGATGGAATAAATTTAAACAAACGTAAAAATAAGAAGACAAAAGCACTCCCTTGATGCTCTCTTCTTCTCGCTCTTCTCTTCTCTCTCTCTCTTTTCTCTTCTTTTCTCTCCCTCTCTTCTCTCTCTTCTCTTCTCTCCTCTCTCCCTTCTCTCTCTCGTCTCTTCTTCTTGCTCGCACCTAGGGTTGTGTCTTTTTTTTTCGTGAAGTGATCAATATAGTATAAAGATAATGCCTTCAGCGAAACGCTTTTAAATTCCTATTACCTTATTACAAGCAATTCTCCAGACGCCTATGCACTTACTGACAATGCACATTTCATATATTTATACGTATTATATATATATATTTATATATATTATTTATATTATATATAATATTAATAAATATTTATTATATTGATATATAATAAATATTCATTATATATATATATATATAATATATAATATATATCATATATATTATATAATATGAATATTAATTAATATTTATATATATTTAATTTATATATTTATATATTATATATAAATATTCATATATAATACTATAATATATATAATATTTATATGAATATAATATATATATTTATAATATTTATATAATAAATATAATATATTATTATCATCATATCAGCCCTATCTGTCCACCTTGGGGCATGAAGGATCCTTCCATTAGCTTCCACAGTTCTTCTGCCATGGTTAGTCAAGTGATTCCCATCAATTGCTAATCTCATTCTGCCCAGCGATGTTAGGTCTTGGTGTTTGGTGCGTTTGGCGGCATAAGGGCATCAATTTTCTTTTATTTCCTTATGTCATCGGTCGTCATGTTGTTGTCTATTGTTCCCCCCCTTTCCATTTTGTTCCTTATTTCTGTCGTTATAATGTACTTGGTCTGTCGTTTCTTGATTTCATCTATCTAAGTGTTATATTTTTATCCCTGCGTGGATTTTCCAGATGTATCTCTCTCTCCGTATTTCTCTGGATACACCTTAATTTTTAAACTGATTTGACATTTGAGTTGTCCATGTTTCGCTTCTCTATGCCACTGACAGGGAGAACCCACTCATTAAATATTCTTTCTTTTACAAATATAGAAGGGCATTTTGCTTCCAACGACACAATCTTTACTTAATCTTTCCCATTAGCACGCATCCAAGTTTGCACTCTCTTTCATTTCTTCATTAGCTTTCCCCCCTCCCTTGAAATTATCGTTCTGTCCTTACAATACTAATATTCCTCCCTTTTTCCGTGTATTGTATTTTCATTTTTGAGTGTTGGGATTTATAACATTAAGTAAATTGTCAGTGTTTGAGTGTATTTTCTTTGTAGTCCATCTTCCACTCGATATCTTAAATTTTCACAATGATTTTTAGTTCCAGAGGAAATTCTTTGAATATGATTTCTTCCTGAGACTGAAATTAACCAACACTATCAATCTGCGAAACCTAAGATGACTTCCAGAGGATTTGCTTACATTTAACATTTATTGCTGTGGTCCAGTGCGCGTTCAAAAAATTTCTCCTCATGACTGCAGTGAATAGTTTTGGAGAAATCGTTTCGCCTTGCCTAAATCCTCTTTCATTTTTATCTTTTTTTATTTCTGTGTGTAGTAAATCATCAGAGACGACCAAGTCTGCTCTCGGAAATATATCATTCCCTTTCAACTATAAACTTTCTTTTTCCTCATTTTGTCTCCTTGGACAAGTGCATTTGTACACACAGTTCTTCATCAACACCACCTTACAGTGCAATGCAAAGTGGTAATTGATATTCAATGCATCTTTCTATAAGTTTATATTACTACTTGTAAGAGGGACCGTCCGTACTATACCACTACGGAGCAGCCTTGGTCGTGTGGTTGGTGCTGTATCCAATTGTGCTGTCTTCTCATTGTCCATAAGACGCTATGTTGAAAATCGTTGTAATGAAATTGACCGTGGCTTAATGACAGGTGGAGTTTAAAGTCGTACTTGTTCCTATAATTTTATAGATTATATTTGAAATTTATAGGAAAATGTATTTTCTAGTAGAAGATTTATTATTTATACCTTATTATTATTAATAAAAGCATTGTTATATTAGTATTATATATAACTAAGTGTTGTATATAGTTGAAATTTAGTATGAAATATTATTTTCTAGATGAGGTTTATTATATTATACCTATATATATATATATTATATATATATATATATATATATATATATATATATATATATGACTATTTTTTGCTAACTTGTCTACCCTTAGTCGAGAAGCCAATCTGCATCGCCTGTCTCAGCCGTAAGTCTCTAAAAGACGTTTTGGAAATGAGTATTGTGAAGGATGAGGTCGGGGCATCTCAGAAGACGTTCTGTAGTGATGTAGTGTCAGATTCTATGGGGCATCTTAAGCATTTAGAGGTGTTGTGTTATTTATGTTATATTTATTTTTTTTAACTGTTAATTTTAGTGGTAACCTAATCTCAGTCAAGCAACTGTGATTTGAGTTTTGCATGTTTTGGGTGTAGTTATGTCAGGAAGGAGTATGTTAATAAGATGATTTGGCTGACAATTTTCATGTAATATTGAGAGATAAATGGGTGGATATTTTTGTTTAGAGTGATGTTGTCTAGAGGGTGATGAATGATATTGAAAGTGTTACTGTAATAGAGTGATGTGTATGAGGAATGAGATCTTAGGCGATAGCTTGAGTTGTTTTGTAAACTGTTATTGAAAGTGTGTCTAGCATTTAGTGTGATGCGGTGAAATCTGAAACTGCAGGTGGTTTCTTAAAGTTAAGACATTTGTTACTTTATGCAAGTGTTGTATTATAGTTTTAATGCAGCTGGTTACGATTTGTACTGTCGAGCATCGCAGTTTTTGAAGTTTTATTATGTTTAAGTGATTTGGGTCAGGTACCATGCTAGTAGCAGTATGGCATATCATATATATTTTTATTTATTATATTTATATAATTAATATATTAAATATATAATCTTATATATGTAGATTAATATTTTTTTTTTTTTTTATTATAATTTATTATAATATGTATATATTATGTGGCTGTGTGTTATGTATGTGTAGATGTGTGTGTGTGTGTTGTAGTGTTGTGTGTGTGTTTGTGCGCTGTGTGTTTGTGTTTTTGTTTGTGTTTTATGTCATGCGCATTAGGATCTACGTTGTTGCTTATTTCACTTTACACAGGAATATAGTGTGACGTTCTAACAGCCAAATAGAGCGCATTTAGTTTGGTTGTCAGTATGTATGGATGTATGTTGTATGTATGTATGTATGTATGTTTGTGTATGTATGTTATGTATGTATGTTATGTAGTGTAGTGTATGTTATTGTTGTAATGTAAACAATTTTTGAGAAATTCTGTTTTATATTTTTAAAGTTTTGACATTTGTTATAAGTTTATTTGTTTCTTTTACTTGTTTTCTCATAAATAATCTTTTACGAGAGAGAGGAGAGAGAGAGGAGAGGAAGAGAGAGAGAGAGAGAGAAGAGAGAGAGAGAGAGAGATGAGCGAGAGGGGAGAAGCTAAAAGTAACTTATAATATTATTATTATATAAATTTAATATTATAATATTTATTATAATATATGATATATATATATAATATATATATTATATTATATTATTTAAATTACATTATAGACTAATAAATGTCTTTAATATTTGATGTTTCTATTTATTATATGTAGCTGTGAATGTATATAGGAAAAAAAGTTAGTAATATATAGATATATTTTTTATATATATATATATAATATTAATATCCATATAAATGTTTTTTAATTATAAAAATATATAGTAAAGTTATTATTTATGTAATATATACTTAATGTATATATATTATTTATATATATATATATTATATAGATAGGTGTAGCAGGGTATATAGTATATATATACTATATTATATATTATCTTTTGTTATGGATATGGTTCAAGGGCAGATTTTAGGAAAATCAATTAACAGGAGATTCTTCACCAATAACTCTACCAACTTTTCATGACTAGTATTTAAATGAAATTTTGGTTTTAGTGCGGCGTAATCAAGCAATTCTTCATGCCTTGCAGAGGAAAGTGTGTGCTGGGCAGAGAGAGAGAGGGAGATGTGAGAGAGGAGGAGAGGAGAGGAGAGAGAGAGAGAGAGAGAGAGGGGAGATGAGAGAGAAGGAGAGAGAGATGATATATAAATATACTATATATAATTTAATTTATAAAGTATTCTATAGTTAATTACAAAAGAATATACAAAAAATAATATATATTATATTTCTTTTTCCCATTAATGATACTTTTTTTCTTTTTATTTTAAATTAGCATATGAAAATTTGTAACTAATTTCTTTTCAAATATATATTATATTATATATATATATATATATATATTATATATATTATATATAGTATTATATATTATATATTATATATTTTTATTATATATATATAATAGATATATATATATATTATATATATATATATATTATATATATATTAACTGTTAAATAATGAAATATTTAACATTCTTCATTAATTTAACAGTTGTGTGACGTCACAAATTAAGATCTTAGAAAGCATTATAAAAGCAATCTAAAGAGAACTTTGATATCCTGAGAGAAAGGTTAAGTTACATCGATATTTTTACGTAACAAATACTTTATCTCTACACAATGTTAAATTTATAAATAACTGCAAAAGGATACATAACAAACTTGAAAAATTAAATTTAAAATTTAACGCTCCACCGGACAAAGATATTGTTAATTTATCTTATAAAATTTCATCCATTAATGAGAGAAGAATCTTAGCTTTTAGACTTGATTTTCGTTTGCTAAAATTTAGAATTAATTATTCAAATTTCTTTTTGTCGTTCGAGAAATTAGTTTATAATTTGAAATCTTATACACCACACAACACTGATTTCAAATCAATTACTAATAATATCAAACAAATTGCTCAGAAACATTTATTTAGACATATATAGAAACATATTTAGATCGCAGAAAGTCTTTTCGTACCTCATTGATAAATCATATTTTACAACTTTAAAAATATTGAAATAAGATGTTTCAATCATAATTCTCAAACCAGATAAAGGCCGGGGAATAGTTAAAAAAATAGATCGGGTTATGTTAGCAAAATCAACTCGATTCTAATTTCTGACAGACGTAACCAAAATTGAATCAATAAATAAAAATTCCACCTGGGAGACCTGGAAGATAAAGTTAATCGCCTCCTTCGTAAATTAACCCACACCAAAAAATTTAGAAATTAGACTTCGATAATATTTATTCCAGGGGATCGACCGCGAGCATACTATATGGACTGCCAAATATACATAAACCAGGAAAGCATATACTATCAATCTTAGAGGCATTTTGACTCCTTTCACTACCAGCGATTATAAAGTGAGAAACTCTTATTCAATTAAGAATTGGTTACAAACTATTGAAAACCTCCAAATTTTTACCTGACTATATATATAATCATTATATACTAAGATCCCAACCAATGAAGCTATCAATATTCTCATTAATGACACATTTAACACAAATACTCTTTTTCATGGCGTAACCGAAAAATAATTTAACGAATTATTAACTCTTGCGGCTTGTGATACCTACTTAATTTAATATTCAACGATATCGCCAAAAAGATTCTCTAGCAATAAATAGGTTCTCTTCACTGCGCAATTTTACTAACACATACCTTGAACACTATGGACCTCTTTGTCTTGACAAACTGCACCCCTGAATATAAAACTCTATACTGTAAAAGATATATGGACGATACCTTTTCATTATTTTAAATTACCTTAATAGATAATTATCAAATGGAAAATTCACCAGAGAAGATGAACAAGTATGGTAGCCTGCAGTTTTTACACCTGTTCATTTCAAAAAAATAATTCAGGTTATTCCACGAGCATTTACCGTAAAACATCATTCATCAACTTGAGCCTAAAATTTTTTTAGTCGCATACCGTTCATTTATAAATACAATAGTATTAAAACTCTTATATATATATATAGAGAGAGATTTCCGTCTAACTTCGAACTTTTGAATTCAATTAAAGCCATTAGAGACCGTTGAAATTTCTTAATTGGTTAGGTTCATCAGTCTCCTTAATTAAGACAGTATTTCTTCCTCTGTCATATATTCAACACGACGTGAAGATTATGACAATTATATTATGGTATTTTCACTAATGATTTCATAAATGTCTTGATTCTTTGACTTACGATAATAAATATAAAAATATCTCAGCAACAAATATTTCTTTCTAACCCAAGAGAGAAAAAAATATTGATGTTGAAGATATAGTAGTGAGCTTAAAAGCACTTAAAATTATTTGAAAAATATTAAATACTCAGATCATATACAGTATTATCAGAAATCTACGTTCAATAAAATATTAAAATATGAAAAAGACAATGGACATTCTGTAATAAAATCCAAAACATTTCTTTAATTAAGAGCATTTTAGTTCACCTTATAAAAATTAAGAATTTTGAAACTAACTTTTTTTGTAAATTTATTTAATTAATTAAATTATATTATTAAAATAGGATCAGAATTAAAATCTAAAACAGAACTCAATAACTAGAAATTAATTATTGCAATTCTGTTTAAAAATTATTTTAAAGATCGTAGAAGTATTTTAGAGAAGAAATAGAGATACAAAATGACTCTGATGTGTGATATAAAATAACATTTTATTATTTTGATTTTGAATCAGTTTTCGTATTGTTGGGAATCAGTTTTGAATTTTAGTTTTAAGGGTCCTGACTCCTGACGTTAGTTGAGGGAAAATGGTGAACTTATAAACTGTTCTCAAACTGTGAGTTAAAGCATTAAATAACACAAAAAGTGTAGAGTTGGAAGTTTCAAGAATATTTACAAAAGGTATCCAATAATTCCCCTCGGTTGAAATTTTATTTGGTATTAATCTGTAAAAAAGGACATTACAGTTACAGTCACCCTACGCAACATAACATAACATATACCATGTTTAACATATACGAACTTACCCTTGTTCAAGTAGAAAGTTGTATAGTTAGTAGCATAAATGTCTAGAGCTCTCTGGCACTTGCTGTTATACTACCTATTATTATACTAATATATATATGACTATAAATATATATTATATAGCTACCTAATACTAAACATCGTACCTATACTATACATACAAATACATTAGCAATATCATATATATAACATATATATAGATATATTAGATAATAATCATAAACCTATAGATATATTAATCGTACAGAGTATTATAACAGAATGCCGATACTACCTTATATATATATTATACTATAATTCCAATAACATAATAATTGTATAACGTAACATATTTACTAAAAATAGCATATAGAATTATAGTAGTAAATAATCAATATATTATTAATATATATATATATAAAACTACAGCCACGAGCCATGCAACCCAATAGCATATTACATAAAAATATACAATTATAAACCTTGATGTAATAACTATTATATACTACGATAGAATACTTCAATAAATCTACTAGCATAATATATACTAATATTAACTCAAATAATCAATCTATATGTATAGAAGTTAATCTATCTATATTTATGATAGATATCTATATTAGTTATATATTATATATATTATATATATTATATTATTAAATATATATATATTTGAATCATGCATTACTTGCTGCTCAATTAATGTACATTTTAGAATATTGTTGTGAGATATATCTTTTATTATGCAGTTTTTGCTATCGAAAGCTTCTAAAAGAGGCGCACCTGCTTTTTATATGTTCAAGCATGCGGTTATGAGTGGAGAGAGGAGGAGAGAGCCGCCCGGTATCGTCGCGAGCGTGGATAGAAGACGAGACGAGAGAGAGAGAAGAGAGAGGGAAGAGGAAGGAGAGGAGAGAGAGAGAGAGGTCTCGTTAGTGCGAAAATGACGAATTTGAAGTAACGAAATTAAGATCATTGCTTTTTATAAGGAAAAAGAATAAAAAATAATGCTATGATGAGTGAGCGCAATTTGACTCATTAATGCTTCGATGCTGCGGGTCTTTTGGTTTTGTGGTGGTGCAGCGTTACATTTTTATTTTTTATTTTTACAAAATGATATGATGAAGCGTTATGGCGGTGGCTCGGTAACGATCGGATGCTTGTATTCTTCTTTGCTTATCTTTATTGGTTAATAGTGCACGACTTCGAAATTTTTAGTTTTATTTTCCTTTAATAATTTTAAAGGACGTTACAATTTTAATTCACATAATAAAATCTGCACACCTGACTGAGTTCGATCCATCCCAGACATTCAAAATTATAGTATTATCTTAATTAATATATTTAACTATATGGATTTTAATTCATATATGTATATATAAATATATATAGATATATATATTATAATTCTCTACATATATTAGTTGTAAAATTTTATATATATATATAATTTATTTTTTATATTAATTATTTATATATAGATTATATATATAGATATTTATTATATAATATATATATATATATTTATATATATATATAATTAAATATATATTTATATAATATATATATATTATATAATTATATATATATATAGTATATATACTTATATATATATAGTTATTATATATATTAGAGGTGTAGCGAATGGTGATTTTTCCCTATCCGCGGATGCGGATGCGGATAGATCGACAACAGCTATCCGAGATGGCGGTGGTATGCGGTAGTTAAAATCACTGATCCGGGTTGAGGTTGTGGTTAGTGGATGTTACGGTTTTTTAGATTGTAGCTACATTTTTACTTATACTAGTATATAGTATATATATTTTATATATATTATATTTATATATTTGATAATATTTAATATATATATAATTTATATATATATATATATTATATATTTTATTTAATTTTTATATATATATTATTATATATATAATATTATACTTATAGTAGTATTGTTATATATATATGAGCGCTCCTAGCTCTGTGGTAGAGCACTATCTATAAAGCGAGGAGGCTCAGGTTCCGAGACTGGAGTTGGAGCTGAGAGATGTTGGTTGTTCCCTATTATCTTTCTAGCTTCAGTCACCACTCAGACGTTAATGGTAACATTGGTAGCGTTGCTTGCTGCCAAATTGGACAACTCAGCTACCGCGATAGGCTGGGCTATCCAACTGATTTTCTCCCGTTTAGCCAAGCTACCCAAGGACAGTTCTCGTGGGGTTCACTGCCGGCGAATCCTAGGGAGGGATTGGTTGAGTTATAATATATAAGTTATATTATATAATATATATATATAGTATATAATATATATATTATATATATATTAATATATATATTTATATATATATATATTATATATATTTACTATATATAAATTATATACTAAATAATAACGCATATATAACTATATATATATTACTTATATCATAAAATATATATGTAACCCTGCCCCCCCTGTGACAGGCCTTAGGGTGTGGTGTAGTGTGTGTGTATGATAGTGGCGTGTGTGTTTTTTACCTGTTGTTACAAAACGCCAGGACGTGACCCCTCTCGCAAACCCCACCAAACCTATTCTTTCCCCAGCCTCCCACCCATTGGAAAAAGTTTATATATTATTATATTATAATTTTATATATTATATATACTTTATATTTAATAATAAATATATAATCTATATATATATATATAACAGTACAATACTTCTGCCCCTGCCCAACCTTAATTGGAGCCACACTGCTTCCAGGAAGCCGGCCACAGCCCTTGGGCGGTTCACAGTTCGAGGGAGGGAGGTATATATATATATATATTATATATATATGATATATATATATTATATATATTATTATAATTATATATTATATAGATATTATATAATTTATTAACTTCTTGAAATTAAAAATCTCACAAATTATTGCCTCAAAAACAAAGCTTCTGAGCCTTTCAGGAGAGTTTGCTTCTTTTTTCCTTCGTAATGAGAGCTGCACCACTGAAAGACGCACACTAGCGGGGGACACTTGTTGAAAGGCATCGTTAATTCCTCGTACTCTCTGTTCCGCGAGTTCTGCAATACTAGACCAGACTATTCACAACACTCATCCAGCCAAACTTGTAATTTTTTTTGTTCAAGCGTTTCGCTTTTGATATTCTTCGATTAATGAAAGGTGTCTTATTAAAACTCTGAACTGACTCTATTTCATCCTGATTAGAAAGCCAGGACCGATTCATGGATTCCGAATGATTTCGTTAACAGATGTATTGTGTATATGCTTCTGTTGGATTCTTTGGCGTTTTTATTGTTACGTGGCTAGGTTTCTGCCTTAGAGCATAGGCATCCCTAGAATTAACTTGGAAACCTTTTTTGAACCACGTAGTTAAATTTGGTTTTGTATCTGAGGATCAAGACAAATTTCTATTGAAACTTGCGTTCTCGTTTGCGCAGTTTTGCCCGTTCTTGTTATCTTTCTCACTAAGTTTTCTTGCCATTTTGGAAGTCCCTTAATTTATAGCAAGTTTTTAGCACCAGTTTTCATTCCTAGTCTATATATATCTATATATATATATATATATTATTATATATTATAATTATATATTAACTTAATATATACTCTCTATATATTATATATGTATATATATATTCTTATATATATATAATTTATAATTAATATATATATAATATACTATATTATGATATATCATATATATATAATATTAATATTTATACTAATATAGTATTTTTTGATACTTAATATATTATATATAATAAATATAATTTATATTAATTTATATAATATATATATATTATTGAATATTATATTATATTACTATATGAATACTCTCCTATAAATACTCTCTATTATATATATATAATATTTTATAATTTATAGTTTTATTATATAATATAATATATCTATTTATATAATATATATATATTATTCTAATTATATATTATATTAAATAATTATTTTTTAAACCACTCTTAATAAAATTAAGGAATTTTAGATAAAACTAAACGAATAAGTTGACTGTTTCGGACCTTACTAATCCTTTGGCACCTTTCTTTCCAGAACTAAATTTTTTTTACCCCAAATTATATAAACAACAACAATATAAATAACAAATAAAATACAATAAAAAATAAAATATTAATTCTATAAGTAAACAGTGGCGTCACATTCTTAATCCCTTTTTATCAAGTATCCAAAAATATTATAATTCGCTAATGAAGGGGACTTTACAAATGTCGACAGGGGAACATGGTCGACAAGCCATTTCAAATTCCAGATTGACACAAGCGTCACAGGATTTGGTCGACAGGCATATTTACTTGGTCGACAACATTTTCTCATAAGTGCCACAATCGTACGACACCATTAATAATCGATAAAAGCTAGCATCATGATAATCCATCCAAATTTTTTAACTACTATATTATATTTACTTATATACTATTTAGATTCGTATAGCAAAGCTACGTACTATATCTTAATATATATAGCCTCAATATAATATTATATTATTATAATATATATTGTATATACTATTATATATAGTATTTATATATTATACTATATTATCTTGAATTATATTGCATGGCAATGTACAGCGGGGGCTCGAGCGACGGGGAACACAGGGGGACGTTTTCCATACCCCGTAGGAGGGGCGGAGGAGCCCCGCGACACGCGACACCCAATTACCAAAGAGCGGGTCCGGGGCCCTCCCCGGGAGGGGGAATTAGTCCTTACCCTAGTTCCCGAAGGCCAAGGACCCCGGACTCCTGCCATCGGTGCGGTTACCTTGGGGTTTTCTTTTAGTTAAAAAAAAATTAAAAAAAAAAAAAATTTAATCATTCAAATGAATGGTTCGATATAAAGCACTTTTACAGTCATACATCCACATTAAAATCTTCGGCAGAATTTTTTAAAAAAATTGTGTATATTGTCGGACAGCATTTTGGGTCAAGATTTTGGTCGACAACTTTTGTTCGACTATTTGACCTGTCGACTTTTACCTGTCGGAATTGTTCCTCAGCTTCTTCAAAAAGTAAGTCCTATATGATCTGATATAATCTTTTTTGTGATTGGATCAAATTGAAAATCCCTTCTGAAATGTTGAAAATGACTTTTTGGTGGCCAGAATTTTTGTTTCGTTCCAAGTACAAAATACAAATCACGGAATTAGTCCCTTTGAATTTTCTACAAAAGTATTTAACATTTCAGAAAGGATTTTGTCATTTTTGATGAAGCGCACTTGTAATATTAGGACACATTTTGAAATAATTATTTTTTGGATACCTGATGAAAAAAGGATTAAAAGCATGTGTGACGCACTGGTTTTTGCTTGACATTTTATTTTTTATTTTTTATTTTGATTTTCAATATTTTTTTTCTATTATTTGTTTATAATTTCGTAATAATTTTTAGTTTGATACGTGGCCAAGAATAAGTCCCGAAACGTAAAACTTTATCTCGTTTATTATTTGTTCTTAGATTTTCTTTATTTATTTATTTGTGTGTTTTTTAAAAAATATGTATATTACTTACAAGTTGACTGCTATTTATATAATATCGAATATATCTAATATAATAATTATATATTGTAGATCTAATTTAGATATATTAATATTTATATTTATATATATATATAATTATTATTATTTATTATTTGATTTAACTTTCAATATTTTTAACAGCTCTAATCGATAATTATCATTTATAGTATAATACCAATTATTATAAAATTAAACATTTATATATATATATTATATTATATTATTGTTATATAATATATTTTATATTATAGTATATATATTTATTATATTATATATTATAATATTTATTATAATTATATATACATATATAACGTTATTAAATATATTATATATATATATATATATATATATTATCATATATAATATCATATATTATATTTATATATTTTACTATATATATATATATATATTTATATATCATTATTATATATTTTATTTATATTAATATATCTATAATATAAAATAATATTATATATATATATATATATATATATATTATAATATATATATATATTATTTATTATATTATTATTACAATATAAATATTTATCCAATATATAAATAAGTATATATTAAATATATTGTAAAAATATATATAACTATATATATATATATATTTATATATTATATTAATTATATTATATATATATATATATACTATATATATATATATAATACTTATTATATTATATTATATTATTAGACTGTGCATATAAGTAGTGCACACACTCGTTTTTCTTATGAATTTATAGTATAGTTCTTCGCAATCTAAAAAAAAATTCATGAGGATCGGATGCAGATTGTCGGATATTCCGGTGCACTCTTAAATATAATATATATTATATATATATATAGTTAATATATTATAATTATATATATTATATATATATATATATATATTAGTACTTGAACATGATCATATAATATATATATATTTTATATTACTATCTATATATATATATATTATATATAATAAGTAGGGGGATGGTACAGTTTGGATCTACCACCTATTCGATATTGAAGAATGTAGTAGATATTTGAATTAAACTTGAACATAATCACATGTAAATATTATGGGTTAAGACGATCGTGTAATTTTCAAGCTGAGGATGTATATAATGGGTGTTCCACCCGAGGTGACGCTACTGGCTTTACGCCTGTGGCGTGATTCTGAATGGATGAGTTTAAAAGCTACGAGAGTTGGGTCAAGCTGATACGTTATCTTGGCGCAAGCCAAGATACTAGGACAGTCCGCCGCGAGAGCGCGATCCCACACACACAAACAATTTACATTATATTATTATTTTATTTATTAGCGAAAGGTTTCGGAGGGGAAAACACGTCTGATTGTTTTTATAAGCCCTTCTAATATCCTTCGTCACCTTTGCGTCTCCATCGTCAGCGTCGCAGTCACACGCTACTGCGTTCGATTCCGATTCCATCTCCTTAGACTTTTTTGAGTCTAGTCTAGTGTTTCAACACCAGTCTTCATACAGCGGTAGCGCAAAAGCAGCCACCCGTCTCTGCCTCGGGTTTCGCGCATTTCGACTCGCGGGCTCCGTTCTAGCCTCGGGTCGGCATTCACACAGCCGACGCCAGGGTCGGTAGTAATATGTGCGCCGACGTCGCGCATTACACATACACATTATTATTTAAGTTTAGTCGAATGATTCGGATTTACGCAAGGACAATCGACTATCGTAACGACAACATCGCATCTTACAAGGGATCGTTTTTACGCACTCGATTCGGATTCCGCATAGATATATCTTCGCAATCCGTTTCTAGGATCCGTTATATATATAATAATATATATATATATAAAATATAATAATATATCATATATATAATCTATTATATATATATTAAATCCTCTATATATATTTTAATATAATATAAATATATAATAATTATATATATATACTAATTATATCACAGGGGTTAGGGTTATCTTATTTGGGGTATTGGAGGGTGTTAGATGGGGAGGTAACTCGTCGTATGCGATGTGTATCATCCCGGTGGGTCCTCGAGGGACCCCACCCCACCATTTAAAATCGAAGTGTTCTAAATGGCTGAAAATTTATGGTGAGAGGTTTCAGAGTTTGAATTTTCTAGAGACTTGATATGGGATCTTGGAGTTGGCCCGGCCCGGTCTTTTGAGCCACGCGGGCCGAGATAACAGACGTTAATACACACATGTTAGGTGTCTTTATAGGTTATTGAGGGTCGTAGAACTCGAATATGGTGGTTATAAGTAATGGGGTGTCTAGGACCCCCCATTAAGCGGTCTCGACTGAAAACAAAGAGCACAGAGTCGCAAAAAACAAGGAGGATTTGAAGAAGGATGAAGTGAATGAGGAAGGAAGAAGGAATGAGAGCTCTAGATCGTGGTGATAGTGAATCGTATACATATAGCGTGCCCGAGTTATTAAATATATCTCGTTAATGAGGCCATATGGTTCCTTTATACTGTTTATTGATCTTGAGATGTCGAAAATATGGTTTCGAACCATCAAAGAAAAAAAATAAATAATAATAAATAAATAAATAACAACCTTATTTATTCATTTTTTATGTTTTTTTAACTTACAAATTATACGTTTTTACTACCCCAAGCAGTAAAATCCACTAAATTCAAACGCACATCCAGCCCCCATTCCAGCCATCATACCTGGACCATCTGTATCTATTGATCTATTGATTAAGGTCCATATTCGAGGTATCATTCCTTGTAACATAACATAACACACAGTTCCTTTATTACAACGAAATCAGGACCAAAAGATGCTGAACGTACAAAGTTTTGCTCAGTTAAGTAAAGTTTACTTAGCACATATAGAACTATGAATTAACCCCAACGAGACTTAGCCTCTTAAAACAAGATAATGAGTTCAGCATTAACAAGGACCACTTAACTCAGTTTTAATTAAACTAGCAATTCATCCAACGCTCTGCACAAACGGCTATAGACCCACCATCTTGTACGTCTAACATTGCGTTCTTCGTCGTGTGTTAATTTTACATTAACATGGGTATCTATTCACCGAGTCATAAATTTACTATAACATATGTGTAATTATTTACAGGACCAGCGAAGCACTCGCTATATCAGCAGCGCGGGTTGAGACTTCTTTTACGAGCTCAGTTCATACATCCAATTGCACTCTCAATAATCCGACATTAATACCATATCACTCTGGTACAGAACAACTATTTTCGTGCACTTTTGTCAACATTATATCCTTGAATTCAAGGAGTCTTATCTCTCTCACGAGTGAGAGTGCAAGTGTAACAGTTGTATTTTTCAATTTTTCATTGAAATCTAATACAGCGTAAAACTATTAGTCTTCGGCTTCAGCATATGTCGTGTACTTCTCTATCTCTCTACAAGAGCTCTCTCATGATACGTGTAGTATGATGTTCTGCTCATGACGACACTCTGCGCTGTGCGTTTTTCTGCGTACTCATATGATTCAGCACACTTTCTCTTCATACAGGAGAAGAAACTCTCTTCAGGCTATCTTTATTTTACATGCCACTCTTGTAGACTTTATTATACGACGGGGAAAACCACATGTTCGGTGTACAATTCATATATTACCACCATCGTGCTATGGTATGTATTTGTCATCAAGTATGTCAACTCGTTTAAGATGTGCATGTTTATTTGGTTTTTTACTTTAACAAATGACTGTTTAATATTTTCAGATGTCGGAACTCGTTGAAAACCGTTATTTACACGTACGCATGAGGATACCAACCAATGTGAGGGGTTTCCAATAGTCTGCGAACAATCAAGGGTTTTCACCCGTCACATGATGAGACACGCCGTCTATTTCTATTTTGATCTCTCACACTGTCACCTTTACAGATATTTCACTATCATCGAACCAGGGAAACATACCTTACTCTAGCCATGCAGGCAAGCGATTTCGATTATCTTATTCGATTTAACGCTCGACATTTTATCTCCATCTTCGGATTTATTGGCATCGTTATCATCGCCGTTGGACATAACAATTTTATTGACACAAAAGCTGGAAAGCGAGATCCTCGTGAAAGATATCAACGAACGCTTGGAATGCGGGAGTGTCATTCACGTACCCAGTACAGCGAAGAAATATCCTATCTCAAGAAATCGTATGCGTAAAACCTGTTAGTATGAGATTCTTCTTTCAAACCAATCAGAGAAGTTAAAACAAGCAATACACGGCGAACGACCATTCATCAGTTCAAAAAGGGCTACACTATATTCTACTTTAGACAAACACAACAAGATACAACAACAACAACAACAACGCAACAACACACCGAAACAACACATTTCAACAACCAAATACGTTACCAAAAATAAGTTCTCTTAATATACCAACCAAACGAATATATGCTAGTAACATTGTTTTTCAACAGTAATTAAAGCTAACTAGTGAGAATAAAGCCAAATGACATCAAAACCTACCCACCCTACCACTAGAATAACCAACTTAACAATAAACAACGGAAGATTCCATCCACCTTAATGCAGTAACAATATATACGGATATATATTAGGGTAAGTAGATTTTCACCTCTTTTTCAGCTATCTTTTTGGAAAAATGTAGATAGTTGCAGAATCATATGAGTGATGACACAAAATTTCATAACTGACATTTTCCAATTTTTGTGGAAATGACTTTCAAATTAAAAAAAAAAAAAATTTGTTGATGATTTTCTCATTTGGATACGATTTCCATAAATGAAATCATAAAGGTGTTAAATTTTATTAATGGCAAGTGAAATACACGTTATTATTAATGTAATGTATTATAGATATCAAGGCAATCATAATTTTCCTGGTAATATCCCTTAAAGATAAAGGAAGGCTTCATTTTACAGCCAAGAGTCTTGGCTAAAATATGTTTGTGCCTTGAGTCTAGTCCATAAACTGTGTGAGATCAGACACCAGTTTTATGGCCTTTTCAACACCCTGTTGATATGAAGGTAGATCCAGCAACTCCAGCGTTTCTCCAATGCTTCTTGAATCACTTGGGTAGGAAAGTGTTCTGTGAGAGCAGGCTCACAGATCGTGTTTTCAGATAGCTTGATTAATTCTGACTAGTGTTTAGCATCATCAATGTTGATGAATGGGATACTCTTAAGACTCTTTGTAGCGGGCTTTCAAATTCTGATTGAAATATAGTTGTTTTATTAGTGTTTAGTATTCAATAAATAATTTACAAAATACTAAACACTAATAAAACAACTATTAAATTTTTAAATATTTTAAGAAATGAAAAAAAAAAGCACATTCCCAACATTAAAATACATACCGGTATAAAATCTTACCTAATAATAGATAAAAAAATTTCTAATGCAGTACTTTCACAACTTCCGATTTCATCATCAAATACAGCATATTCCCAGGCAGTAAGCAAAAGTGTTGTACTTAAGGTTGTTTAGGGCGACATATTGGATTTCTTTAGACTACTGTTTGATCCTCTGGATCATGTTGAAGATATATAGCCCCTGATTATGGAACTTTTCTTTTGATTTCAAACCAACTAGCTGCATACACTTTAGCAATGTATTTAATGGTCTGGTAAAGCTTGTTATGCAGTTCTGGAGAGTAAGAACTACTCGGCCATAGACACATCAATCTAATTGCCAAAGTCAACCATCTGGCATGATTTAAGGGTCAAATTTTCCAGGAAACATCTTGAATTTACCTGGCCTTTAGAAATTCCAAGTGCATACTCTAAAAGGAGACACTGATCGCAACCAAGATCTTTCAGTATTTTTTGAGAAAAATTCATCTCATTTGGAGGCTTGCTTAACTTGGTAAATTCCACTATGGCAACAATAACGCTTTGATACAAATGCAAGCGATAGTGATTTTTATATAAATCAAAAACATGGCAACTCGAAATATTTAACCCAACTTCCACAAATGAACACATTTTAGCAAATATGAATTACACCATCTTAATTTATGCTTTAAAATGCATCCACCCCAACCTGTCAAATATCAAAGTCTTAAAATTGACCTACCCTAGATTGGGGTGAAGTGCATAGAATACATTGAAACAGAATTGTAGTATAGAACGTGATGCAAGTTGAAAAGAAAAGGGGTGGCCCTTTACCATCCCTTCAACCCCAAGTGAGAACTCTGAGGTTCCAAGAGACTGCGACAGACCCTCACTGTGGTGTTTCGTCAATGTGGAGTTCATCTGGGCAAAAACCCATAATATTACCATTACCCACCTCACAAACACTCCTACCATATATATTTGATCACTATCTTTAGTTTATTATTAGTTTATTATATGCATACCTTTCTATATATATTTATTTCTTTGATTTAATTTTCATCATCGTCTCTGGCCAAAACTCACATTTATCTCTTCTATCCCCCCACTTACATGCCATTTCTCATCCACTTTTTCTTCCAGCTCCTAGCCAGTCAATTCCCAGGGGTGAAGCGTTGAGGGTGAGGTGCGTATCATACACGGGAACAGAGAAAACAGTTAGTAACATTAATATAAACATCTGGAGCGCATGACCGCAAAGTTATATCAAGACAAAAGCCAAATATTAATCCACACTGTCCACAATGCCAAACCATTTTAAACCCACTTACCGTCCCCATTTATGTAACCTATACCCTATTCATTATTCGTCTAAGAGTATTAATGCACTCGCTTTCACACCACGCACTTCGCTCTAATACGTATCATCCGCTTGCCAACACAGATATAATTTCCATTTCCATCCTCCTATATAATTATTACACTACCTAATATCTAAAAGATATAAGATGCTCTTCAATATGTCCATCTGAACTAGGCCTGGTAAGTGATACACTATAGACTCCCCATACTCCTTTTTTCCTTACGTGACGTATTACTAAGTTTCACTACTATCTCCAATTAACACAATGTGGGGTGAGAGCGAAGAGGTACGCCTCATGCATAAACCTAGTGCACTCATTCAGGTCTTACATGCCGTCCTGACTTCACAATCTGCAAATCCGGATTCAAGGATTCACAATACCTTAATAACCCCCCCCAAAAAAAACTTGCCGCACACCATAGCCACTTCCCTATTCCCACTGATTCACCCACCTTTCTTTACTTAACCTTCTATATTGCGCTAACACTCATTTCAATATTTTCCTGTTTTCCGCTATTTCTGCGATCTATACCTCACACATCTTCTCATTCACATCAAATATCATTCCTTTTAACTCAATGTACTGTAGCTCATATTCGCTCACCATCCCTCAACAATTATCCCTTTCCGTACAATCTCGCAAGTTCTTACTTCGCGCGTCGACTGCGCAGACACCTCCGAACTGCTATATTCTAGCCTATCACATCCGTTCTCCGTTGTCCCAGTTTAAGCCAAAACGACTCGATCCTGTGTTCCATTCTTTGTTTGATCCAGATATTCCGAAACCGTCTCCAATGTAGGTAATCGTGTTTTATTCTCAACATGGCCGACAAACTATCTCCTTCTAGGGTCCCGTTTGGTTCACCTGGACATACAAAACTATAAAAGAACAAAACCAATGAGGAACTCATTTATCAATTCTATCAATTTTTTCAACACCTAACACGTCATTAAGATTGTCATAAAGATACAGACACATATAATAAGTCAGCTTGGTAATCTATGACTTCATAAAAAATATTTCAAACGACAAAACCATACAGCACGATTACATTCATCTCAACATCTCTTTATATTAAAACAAACCACCACATCAAAGTTTAAGCTGAATGCTAGACAATAACATATAACCCCCTCATCAAAAGCCAGCTCACCCACAAAAATCGCAGGACGTGTAGTTACCCACAATCCTACATGGATTACCCTCACCGATTCGAAAAATAAATTAATATCATTATTGACATCAAGCCAAACTTCCTCAACCTCTATCTAACTTGAGAAAGGAAAAAAACAAAAATTTACTTAAACCGCTACGAATACAACGTACTAAGACATTCGATCAACGTTGAAAGGAAAAACTTCGAAATATAAAACTACTACATAGAAGTATTGTGAAACTTACTACCGAGACTTCTAAATATTATATGAGAATAATATCGCTACCACGCAGTTCTCACATGGTTTACTCCCTTCTCATCGATTCGTTCACAAATCTAACATGACCATCGTCCAACTCTCGGTCCACATTCTCTAGAATACTACACATAACACTCACTTACCCTTCAACTTTTCTCCTTACACAGTATTTCGAAACTCTCCTTTCTCCCACAATACACCTGCCAAACCCTACTAAACAGCTCTATTCAAATACTTACTCTCTTCAGAGTTTCACCACCACATAAATCCCATACATCATTCTAAACAATAATTAAGCAGTGTGTTGCCACACCATACCACTCTCGTTCTTATTCTCTATATCCTAATACTGATACCAACACCTTTCCCCTTTGCCTTCATCAACTCACTTTTAATTCTTTCGAGTAATCTCTCCAATCTATCTACAAACAAATCTTACCATATAACCAAGGCGTATGACATAATTAACACCACTCCGTTCTCCTCACTCCTATCTCTAATTATTTATAAACATTTATCACTTCGTACTCATTATCTTCTGTATCTTACACTACGAGTTTCACTCATCCTTTATATATACAATATTTTTTTCATTTGTCCATTAGCTCAGAGTAGTTATCAGATTTATCCTTCCTACTCACCAACACCATATTCATCACTAACACTTTCCACCAGAAGCTACCAGATCACTCATATCCTCCTGTAGTATAGTAACGAAAATCCTAAAATACAGGTTATTCTTCCTTCTCAATATTTCTCATGTTTCAAGATTATTGTTGTCAATGTAAAAATCTGTGGTCGGACATCATCTGACACTTCTACAATGGGGATATGATCTGTTCCCATCGTTCAAGTCGTACTCAGAAGACATACTTCTCTCAACTAAAAAAACCCATGCAGTATACCTCTACGACTAAAACACTCAAATAACTAGATTCTCCCAAAGTATGCCACGATTACCCCACTTATATCCCATATCCCTGCTATATATCCTGGTACTATTACTTGCTTTCTCCAATACCTCGGAACTATATCCTCCATGTTATCCAGAGTGTACAACAAACTTACCAAAAACCTAATTAATTCACCACTCCGTCTATCCATCCAGCTTATCAGAATTACATGAATAATAAAATACTATTAATAATAATAAATAATTAATAATAATAATAATAATTAATATAATTAATGAAATTTGAATAACTGATACTTAAATGAATTAAATAAATAATTAAATTGTTTGTTTCACTATGAATTTTAAAATTATGAATTACAATATAAAAAATATTTAATGAGTTTATGAATGAAAAGTTTGAAAAAAAAATAATATAATAATTAATAATATAAAAAATAATAAAAATTACCCTCACCACTGCAAGGTGCTTACCTGGGTAGGTGACCCAGTTTTTTTTTCTTTCTTGCACTCAGATAAACACAATTTGATTTCTCCCCGACTCGGCAACACTCCAACTAGCTAAAAAAACAACAACGTTAAAAATAACCAAGTCCATCATCCATAAAAAAAATTCAATCAACAATAACATTCACACTTACCTCAACAGAATAAAAACCAGCCACTGAATGAAAACACGACCCTCGAGATAGAAACAATTTCTCGGGAGACAGAAACAGCTTCTCGGGAAACCAGAACAGAAACAGCTTCTCGGGAAACCAGATTCAGACTGAAAAAAAACATTAACCCTTCAATCAACAATAAAAATAATAATAATAATAATAATAATGAAAAAAATAATAATAATAATAATAAATAATGATGTTAATAATAATAATACTAAAAAATATAAAGTTATAATTACCTGTTGCACGTAAATCGTTGAAAAAGTTAGATAGTCTTCTATTTTTCAATTTTTCACACTTGGGGAATAAAATTCAAAATGTACGAAAAGTCTATAGTCATTTTTTTTTTTTTTAAACTTTTAACTAAAAAAATATGAATATAATAAATAAACATATCCCATATAATAATAATATATAATGAATAAATAATATAATACTTCTATGGAATAAATTAATGAAATTAAATTAAATTAATTCACAATCAAATAAAACTTTCACTGAAAATCCATGTACATCCTTGTTGGTGGACGTTCTCGAAGCACCCCTTAAAAAAATAATAAAGCCGGTAAATTGTGAGACAAAACAAAAACAAAGCTAAATTACTACAGTATCTACATTTACTTTCAAACCCTCCTTTTACACTACCTGCCAAGCCCCTCTACCAATCCTCTCAAACTCTTCAGATTCACCGCACAAAACCAAATTATATGCATACAATAAGCAGGGCACCTTCTATTCTCTTAAATCATCCTCCATCATTCTAACACCTTCCCCTGCCACCCCCACCTCTAATTCTTTCATAACCCCATCCATAACCAAATTAAATAACCAGGGAGACATAACACATCCCTGCCTCACTCCGCTATTAATATTAAGCCAATCACATTCAACCATTTTTTACACCTGCTTCACTATCGTCATACATACTTTTGATTCCATTCAGCAGCCTCCCACTAACACCATATATCACTAACACCTGCCACAAAGCTTTCCTATTAATCCTGTCATACGCCTGTTGCAAATCCATAAAGCCTAAATACAATTTATTCTTCTCTCTCATTTTTTCAATCATTTGTTTCAATGTAAAAATTTGATCCACACATCCTCTACCACTTCTAAATGCACCATGTTCTTCACCAATCAGTCCTTCAGTCACTCAACGTACTCTTTCAACCAAAATACCAGTATATATGTATATATCTTCCCTATAATACTCAATAAACCACTTCTCCTATAGTTCCCCTTATCCCTCTTACCCTTATAAAATAAGGGTACTATTACTGCTCTCCTCCAATTTCTTGGAACTATATTCTCCATAAACGCATTGTTACACAACTTCCAAATCCATTAATTCACCATCTCTCTTCCATTCTTGATAATTTCACCAGTAATTCCATCTATACCTGTATATACCTGCAGATTTACCATTCTTCAACTTTCTCACTCTACCCATTACCTCCTCCCCAAAATACCTATTTCTTCTTGCACCATCAAACTAACACACATTCATTATCACCTCTTCATTACTGCCAATGTTATGCAGATTTTCAAAGTGTTCCCTCCACACTCTTCTCACATCCATTACATCAGTGATGAAAGGACCATCCCTATTCATTATTCTATTCAGATTCCCCTTTCTCTCATTCTTAACCTTTAGCGCTTCTTTCCAGAAAAGCTTCCTATTCCCTTCTTCCAAACTTTTCATTTATCTCATTTTACCTCCTATGTATGCAACTTTGTTTTCCTCTTTTCCTCCTTATATAATTCTAAGCATCTTTCTTTTGAGGCCTCATCATTTGCTTTTAGCACATTCAACCACACCTCTTTTTTTTTTGCTTTTAACCGCTTGCATCACTTCTTTATTCCACCATTCACTGTTGAGATTCTTATTTCATACTTGTGTACATCCACATACTTCTCTTGCACTTCTAACATAGGCTTTCTTCATTTGTGTCCAGATTTGTTTAGTTTCATCTTGTTCTCATTCAACTGATTTATTTGCAAGCGCTCTTAAATACTTTTCCTTTTTACCTTGTTCACTTAGCTTTACTCTTAATTCTCCCCACCTCTTTCCTCTCCATCTCTACTTACACCAACTCTAGGATAGGGTACTTATGAATACTCTTGTGTTTGAAGAAAGTATTACTTAAACACATACCTCTTCCTTCACAAGAAATCAATCACCCTCCTTCCATTCTCATTTTCTCCTATCACTCCAAATTTAACTGTTGTACCATTCCTTTTCTGATCACCTATCCAACCATTTAGATCGCCCAACACAATCAATCTGAAACTTTTACTCACCCCTATCCATAAAATCCTCCAGATATCAGAAAGTCACATTCTCCCCAGATGGACCATATGTTACAACCACACATACTCTTACATTGAACCTTTCAATCTTAAATTTCACCATTAGAATTCTAGTACTCACACAAACGAAAATCTACCATAACTCTTGCCACATGTCGCACATCAAAATCTCAACTCCTTCTCTCCGCGCCTCGTCATTGCCTCCCACTCCACCCTCTCATTTCTCTCAACTTCAGCATTCACCATTTCCTTTCATCTTTGTTTCAGTCAGTGAGCAAATCAAATTTACCCTTTCTAAATACATCTATCACCCCTCTCCTCTTCTCCTCGAGATTTATTCCTCTGACATTCCATGTACCCAAACGATTCATACAATTATATATATATATATATATAGTATATATTAATTTATATATATAATATATATATATATATATATATATATATATATATATTATATATATATATATACTTTATATACATGTATTATATATATAATATATTTATAATATTTACTATATATATATATATATATATATATATTAGTCTAAAAACGATCTATATATATATATATATATATATATATATTATATATATATATATATATATAATTATATATATATATTATATATAAGTATATATATATATTATATATATATTTCTATAAATTTTTAAATGGTATTTGATATTTTAAAATAATAATTCATACAAGTATCAAAATAAAAAAAATTTAATTCAGAGCCTTTCTATCTGATCATGGAGGGAATCCAAATAAAAAAAATGGTGATGATGAGAGTGCAATTCATGCTGTATCGTAAAGTACGGACTTACAAAAAAGCCCTTCAGCAGAAACGCAGGATGATGTGGCATGTCATATGCATGCTTAATGTGGAGAAGCGACCAGTAATGCAAGATGGGAAAAGGAAAGACCACAGTTAAATGCTCAGGAAAAGGTAAAGTAGTTCCAAAGTAAGTATGAATATTAATTTATGGTTTATACACATCAGCATATGAATGTGGTAATTACACGTTTTAGTGAAGAGATTCACAATTAAAATATATAGTATATATATATATATATATATATATTATATAAATATTATATATATAGTTTCATGATTATTATATATATATAAATTCCATATATTTAGATATTATATAACTTATTAGTATATAATATATATATAGCTACTATACTTATAAATAACAGAGAAGATATATATATATATATATATAATATAATATATTACCAAAGACCAGTCATATTATACTATATATAGTATATATTATAAATATATATATACTTATATAGATTGTACTATATCATTCAACCTATATTACACTGTAATATATATATTCAATATATATATATATTATAATAGCATACTATAATATATATATATAGTGATTATATATCACTATATATATTACTATATAATATACTATATCTAACTGTTACTATATATATATATTATATAATATACTATATATATATATTTTTATATATATGATATATAATATATAATTATATATATAGAAATTATTATATATACTTTATTATATATATATATTTATATATATATATATATATAAATATATAATATAATATATAATATATTTATATATAGTATATGTACCTTCTATATATATATATAGCTATAGTATATATATAGTAATATATATATAATACATATATATATATATATATATAATAGAGACCCTATATAAATATAATAAATATACATTATATATTTCTATTATAATATATATACTATATATATACTATATAGTATTTAACACAATATATCAAATATATATATTATATATATAATCAAATAATAAGTACAACACATCAGCAGCATCACTCAATAATATAATCTTGGTACCATTTTCCTTTACTATTTTCCAAACCCATTAATGACATGTCAAATCCATACATGTGGGTACAATTCACACACATCCAACAAACCACCTACTTTCTACTGCTTGTATATCAATTCTGTTCGAGGAGGATACCTTTACCAAATTGTATCTGAGAAGACACGTTAATGCTTGTATTTATTATATATTCCCATTTCTTTTGATACCATTTTTACCCTTATGAAATATTGTTGTTTGATGTTTGTTAATGTTGTCTCTTGCGTGTTCCCTGAATTGCAAACTTAGTTTTATTGATTTAATCAATAATTATTATTATATATATCATTATATATTACTGTTTTATTTTTTTATTTTGGTTCATATTCCTATTATCCTCACTTATTTTGTTATTTTTTTTTTTATTTTATTTATTTTTTTTTTTATTTCACATTCATTACCAGTACATTCATTACCAGTTCAGTTTTGTTCCCCTTTATTTCCCACATTTTTTGATCATATGATAACCTAACGTAGGAGATGTTCGGTACCTCAAGAAGGCGAATTTTTGATTGCCGGCTTTCTCTCTGGCAAAGGAATTCACACAACTAATGTAAAATGATCTTCAAGGAAAAAAAATGGCATTTTGCTTCCTAAAATTATGCAAATATTTAAGCTAATATTCTCTCCTTTGACCCGAGGAACTTACTTCCTAATGTAACTTAATGCATTTCTATTCCTTTTCATGAGAATCTTACCTCCCTTTTCAAATTTTCAAATGCATTACTTTCTGTGGTACGGTCCCTGAGGTGGTCTTGGGTTCATCCCAACCTCTTTCCCTCGTGGTGATGGTACAGGAGAAAACCCAGTCCTTCACTCTGTTGACCTAGCCGCCCTTTGTTGGGGGTCCAAACCTTGGTTTAACCTCTGATGTGGCTGTCCTGCACCTCGATGTATAATCTCAGACTTCGCGTGAGGTGCCATGTGGTTTATGGGAGGAGTTTATCGCAGAGTTCCGGAGGGTTCATCCGAGGTCACACACACACACAGCTTTTAAATACGGGATGAGGTTTCGGGGGAAGGATTCCTGGGTTGACGCAGCTTCCGTAACCAGCATCCCTAGATTTCACAATTCGTTTCCTCTGTTATATTTTTATTCATTATTCGTTTTATTAATTATTGTATTTTTATTTTGTTATTTGTTCATGAGGTTTGAAGATGAATATTTATAATAAAGAATAAAAGCACCTGTCAGGTTCCCCTTCCGATACCTGTATGGCTTCTCTTCAGCCAGTGAAAAATACGGACTTTGAAGCCTCAACATCGTCCTTCGAACCATCCTTAACCCCCCCATCCCAATAGTATTTCTGAGACTCCTGTCATTTTTCAAGAGGGGAGGGCATCAGCTTTCTGTACAACCGATGTTACCTCCCTGCGAGGAGAGAAAGTATGACACCACGAACGTCATTATAATAACCGATGTCCTTCTTGGACTCTCCTTCGGGTGTACTTGGTTTTGACATATATACATCCTCTGTACTTTTACTTCAGTTCATCTACGTTAAAGTCGGCTACCTCACGATGTCCTCAATTATGCATTCAATTCCGTTTTACTTACACCCGACACTGACCTCGATGAGGAATGGCTCCCTCCTACTTGTCCGTGCAGTCTCTAGGTCTCAAAGTCACATACTGGCTTCGATATTGCATTTAGACGATACGTATTATCTCGACACCTGTCGATATTCGTAAAACGTCTAAAGGCTCGGTACATGCTCCCAAGATTCGTTCGGATATAACTGACGATATTTTTTCTCGCTTTAAGAAACGCCACATTCCGGTTACGAATGTTTACCGGTTCTCTCCTCACAAGGATTCTCCAACTGTGTCGAACCCTCTCCTCCTCCTCACGTTCAGTATACCTTTTCCTTCATCTAAAGTAAAAATTGGATCTACATTTCGCTCTGTTTGCTCAAACATACCTCATCCAAGCAGGTGTTTCCAATGTCAAAAATTTTGGCACCCACAGAAATATTATAGATCACCCCAGTCCATCTGTCCAAGGTACGGTAACCACTCCACACCTCTTGGGAAGACCCACCATGTTGCCCAAATTGTCAGGGAGAGCATTCTGCTTCCTCTTTTCAATGCCCTTCATAAATTTTTGGAAAATGAGATACTAGTGCAATGCACTAGAGCAGTATTCAAAATAGAACATTTTGGCCCTGCTCCAGAGTCTCCCACCCCCTATGCTCACCCTAGGGGAGTTTAATCTTCGCCAACGTCTATGGGGAGACTGTGACTTTAATGCAGAGTGGCTCATAGAACTCTTGCGAATGTTCTTGCTGTCCAGAGTATCTTAATACAGGCCTCCCTATGTATGGACGTTTTGACACCCGCACTCCCTGTGTGGACTTATCCTTATGCTCCTTGACCATCATCGATTATTTCTGGTGGGAAAGATCCACAACCGTCGTATTTACATATTCAGAATTTCAGGATACCTTAGGCAGGTGTAAAGTTGGGGTGCCTGGAGTGGATGGGAGTCTTATTCCAAATGATATGTCATCTCCATCGATCTGCCTCAGCATTCCTTCTTAGCCTGTACAACAGCATGTAGGTGGAAGGCATCTTTCCGCATGTATGGCTAATGACTTATACCATTCCCATTCCTAAACATGGATAGGACCCAACCTCATGGAAAAAGTGGTTGCTGCTCGTCTTGTACCCACGTTGGAAAAGCTTTACGATTTTCTGCTTTTCAGTTCGGGTTCAGAAAAAGTTGATCCACACAGGACTCCCTTCTCCGTTTGGACCACGATATCCGCGAGGCTTTCTCGGAGAGTAAAGTGGTGTTATCCGTTTTTTTCGACCTTGAGAAGGCATATAGATACATGGAGGATAGAGGTTTTGCAGAAAGTTCATTCGCTAAGCCTCAGGGGCAAGCTTCTCCTTTTTCTTCTGACCCTAATGTTGAATACATCTTTTCAGGTTCAAAATGGTACCACCCTTTCTTTATATTTAACCATGGATGAGGGTGTACCACAGGGAAAAATCTTAAGTGTTATGCTCTTTTGCATTTGTGTTCAGCGATTTGGTTGACAGCATCCCTGTTTCAATTTGTGCGCCCTCAAGGTAGACAACTTTACACTTTGTCTCAGGAAACAAATTTCCATGGTTGGAACATCAACTTCAATTATTGACCATAAACAGAGTAACACCGTGGTGTGACTCGAAGGGTTTTCGGTAATCCACCTCGAAGGCTAAGGCCATGCAGCTGATCCGCCGAAGGGTTAGCGCTGGATCTCCAGTGCTGATCCTTTAGGACTCGCCCGTTTATCTAGAGTCTCATGTGTGATTTTGGATATGGTCCTGGACGACCGTCTCGCGTATCTCTCTCATATTCTCCATCTCAAAACTATCTGCTATTGATTGCTAGATCTCTTACGTCACCTCTTTTCTACAATCTTATGTACAACGTGGTGTACAGACGGGAGAACCCTACTTCGCCAATTCATTGTGATTTTACAATCAAAATTGGACTATGGTGGTGCTCTCTGCGGATAAACATCCCACTCTTTAATACGCCTTCTCAATCCCATTCAGAATGAGAGTCTGCGGATAGCATTGATCATTGACCTTTTAATCTTCACCAAGGAGAGCCAGCAGTTGGAAGCCTTACGCCTTCATCTATGACCACCTTGTTGAGAGGGTGCCTATTCACCCCGCCTACTGGCCGGTTGCACAGGTTTTAATTTCCATCTTTTAATATCTTCATATCCCTCAGCCTTATATTACCTTACAAATATGATAATTTTTGTGCATTGTGGGTGTATCTGTCACCCAGGTTGTGCAACATATTGTCCCTATGAAGACTATAGAGCACTACTCTACTGAGAACCTCATTCCTCTTACGTATTTCTTCCCATACGAATTCGGTCCCTATGTATACCAACGGTTCAAAGAGGGAGGGGTGTGTGGGTGCATCAGCTTTATTTCCGGATTGTAGTCTCCATAAGGGGTCCATATGGGATGGATTGTAAACCTGGTGCATGTAGGAAGGGGTTGTTGTGCCAACCTGTGGTAAGGGGCTGCATATTTTAAAGGATTATTTAACAGTTATTGGGGAGTCCCCCACGGATCTGAGGTTGTCCCTGCATATAGGGTAATCAACTTGGTGGTTTGTCCCCAAGTTCCACTAAACCACTCATTGTTAAATCATTTCTGTTTGCCATTCCGGAAGGATAAAGTCTTCTTTCTATCTGAAGGGACGTGCCCCCGATGCCTGTAAATGTATTAAAGTATTGTCCAAAAACATTGTCTTTTGAAGCACCTTAGTATCCTGTTGTTAATTTTCTGTATTTCTGGTTGATGCCAGCCCCACGTTCTCCTGATTTGGGTAACGACATTATAATGTTAGTAAGGCAGGTAGACATACCTGGAGGAGTTCCCACTATCCTTTTGTTGTGGGTTCCCTTATGCTGTTATGCTCCTGTATCTCTTCTGTTTTCTGTCATCCGTGTTCTTATTTCTGTTACACTTCATGTCTTCATCTTGAATAACTCTTCTGTATGGTCTGTCTTTAATGTCTATCCTTCCTCACCTTTTTCCTGTTTGAATCATCGCATTCTAATCTGGTCCCATTATCTCCTCGGCTCCTCCTGAAAGCTCCATAGGTCACTGGTCCGGCTATAAGCCCATTTTTTTTTCTTTAACCAGCAGAAAGAACGAGAAACAATGGTTGAAAATACGAAGACTGTAAAGACTATTGGTTCAAACATAGTCATTATTTAAACGTTAAATAATTCAAGTTAAGTCAAAAATAAAAAAAAACTAAGTTCTCAAACGTTTCTAAATAAAAAAAACTAAAGTCCAAAAATATTTTTCAAGTTCAAAAAAACACCAAAAGCTTAAAAAATATTCAAACGTTTTCAAAATAATATAGTAGTTGAACTGTAGGTCAAAAGAAAAAATGTGAAGTCTATTAAATTTCAACAAAAACTTTAATGGTATTCAGAAGTTTACATAAATAATCTAAAATTTATTTTATTCGATTTAATTATTAATATTGTTAATATTAACTAACGATGTAAATTAAAAATTTAAAAATTTAATCACGGTATTTCAAATTTAATTCAAAATTAAAAAAAAACAAATTAGTTATTCATTTAATATATTCAATAGAATTCAAAGTTCAACATAATAAAAATAATTTCTTCAAATATTATTTAAAGATTATTCAAATGTCCATCTCAAATTATTTTAAATCATACTTATTTTTCGATTCCATCCTTATGGTACTTTCATTTTTTGCGAATTTTGTTAGTTCAGAAATTCATTTCTTTTAAAATATTATTGAATCTTATCCCAATTTAAAAAACACCCAATATTTCTTTCAAAAATATAATAAAAATAATGTCCATTCAGTCATATAAGTATCACTATATGTTTCATTAGTTCTGTCAAATCTTAAACTATTTAGGTGACTTAATCATACTTAGTGCTTCACGAATAGTTCTTCTACAGACTCTTCAAGTGTCTTAAACATTTCTTCTACGACTATTAAGTTCATCAAGCACGCAAAAAAAATCGATCGTAGAATAGACAATACCTTGTTGTATTCAAATTCCGATATATACAGATGCTAATAGAGCTATTACTGTTGGGTAGAATACAACTTTAGGTCAAACGATCATGAATTTCAATTTTTTGGCACTCTAAGTCAATTCTATCTCCTGAATATATAAAGATAATAGAAAACTAATGCTTCTAACTAATCACTATTGTTTAGTGAGTATCAATAATATATCTTTATTTTATACCTATGTATTTTGAGAGGAAGATATTCAGTTATTGGGCAATTATGATCCTTTCGTGACCTATTCGTGAACTTTGGTTGATCTTTGGTAGATACTACTAATACCTTGAGTGACTTTGTGACCTTTGTGACCTTTGAGTAATGACCTATTTTAAGTATGATACTCTTTGAGTGACCTAATTATAGAGTACAATAAGTGAGACCTTATCTGGTGGCCTATGATCTTGTCCAAAAGTTTCCTCACTTTGAGTAAATTATTTATATTATAATATATATACTATATTCTACTATAAGAATATCTGAGATATCTGATATCTGATCAAAAAATTCTTATTTTTAATATTTTCACACTGAAAACAACTTGGTACTATTATAGCCTTTTTCAAAAAAAAAAAACGGGTTTCAAAAAATAACTCGGGTAAAATATACCGAAATTCGAGCTAAGATAGATTCCTATTGTGAATAAAGTTTACTTGGATAATTTACGATCAAAATATATTAGAAACAAAAATAATACTCCTAAGGCAACCACTAAATTTCTTCTTTTGGTGTGACTGTAATTAACTAGTAATTCTATATATATATAATATAACTATATAATAAATAATGATGTGTATAGTGTGTGTTATAGTTAATGCGAGATATCACGCGTAATATAAAGGACCAATAATGCAGATAGGAAAATTGAACTTAAGAAATGAACTGAGGGGGTAAGTATATAGAATCGTAAGAAGGGGTGAGACATGTTGCCGAATATTAGCAAGTGCCATCTTATTTATCCCAGCAAGATAATAGTAATACCCTAATCTCCTTCAAACTTTGCTTCATCCATCATGCCCATTTTCCCGTCGTCCTCTTGTCTTCTAAGACCAATAATACCCTTTAACAGCACTCAGCAAGATTATAAAGTTAGCACAGTCTCTAACATACCTTCTCGTGTTATCTCATATACGCCAGTATTACATTATTAGATTCAGTATATATATTGAATATAATTTAATATATGATTTCTTTTCAGCTAACAGCCTTGAGCAAAAATATTTAGACTGGATCATTATATTTCTCAACTCGTCGTCACTTGATTTATTTGTCACTAACATCAATTAAGATTCTAATGAGAGAGCATAATAGTGTCAACTATACAACGACTAGCACAACGATTAGACAGTTACTAATTATATTAAATATAGCAAATAATTTTGCTATCTATACGTGATTCTGCCAAAAGTATCTAAGTACTTAATAAAAATTTAATTTAAAATAAATAGGAAGAAGATTAAGTATAAAGTTTATCAGTTAAAAGAAGAATTAGAGAGAAGAGATGATCCATAATCATGTAGACTAGATGATAGTTGTTATTTCAACTACGTAAGAATATAAATCTTCCACTTTTGAACAGGATATCGCGAAGGAAATAGGTGCAAATCCAGAATTCTTATGTATTTTTGCTTAAAAGTATATGGTTTGTGTCATTGGAAAGAGAGATAAGACAAGCGAACCGAAACAATTGAAAAATTGAAGGCACAAGATATAGATCATATAAGACGAGAGAGATATTCAAGCTATATTATAAAATTATAATAAATAAATTTTAATGAGATATTGTATAGAAAGATAAAGTTACCCAGCACTTAAAAACTTTTTATTCGACGACTATAATATGGCAATATATCTATACAATAAGAACACGTTGTAATTCTGTGCTATCTTTGGGTGAGACTATCTTACCAGAACAATCAAAAATATTTCGAGATATATGCGGAAAAAAACTGGATGTATTCGTAACTAGAATAAACGATCGTATACGAGAGAGGTTTAAAGTATCATACTGTAAATATATAACTACTCTTAATGCGCTTAGAAATACGTACCGTACCACATTAACCATAAACGTATAACATCATAAACGTAAACCCTTATAACCAATAACCATAACTGAACTTAACTTCCTAATGACGATAATCATATAAAATCATACTACTCTATTGAGAGTGAAATAACGTTAAACCATCTTTTAATTACTATTAATTATAAGTGTGAAAACCTAGTGCCTTATTCTTATGGTGGTACAAATGAGCTCATATATTTTATGAATCTCACTGAACATCGAACATGAATTTACACTATTAACAGCTTGACGACAGAGAGATTATATATGGATTTGCGAGAGTCGAGCTGAGAGAGAGTGGGAGTATCAAAAGAGAGAAATCTACAGGACTCTCAACCGACAAAAAACATGCTTATGGAGCAAAAAGACTATCTCGACAAGAAACTCTCCTATGAAGACTTCGTATGTAAACGTTCATTCCCCTGATCCCCAGTTGTCCATTAACGATCTATTATACTTTGTATAACGAGAACTTAAAACCGGTCACTATATAAACTAAAGTATAAACAGCGAAAGTCGTACATTCGTACATGTTATGCAGAACAAAATAAAAGGAAAGATAATACACGCTCACGAGTTCTCTTTGACAATGTGAAAGTCTTAGTTACGGTGCATTATCAAAAAAGATTATGAATTATCGTCTATCAGAAGCCCCTCAGATGATATAGGTTGAATAAACGCGGCAAATTATATCCTAATAATTTTTATATTTCTTATCATATTTCACATATATTTATCCCATAGAAATTCAGTCTAATAAAAAACCTATAAATAATAGAATATTATGATAATACCACATTATAATTAAATATTCTTACAATAATGAGTTTTAACTAAACCAATAATATGCATTAATAAATTACATTAGTCATATATAAATTGTTCCAATTATTTTCTTATAGAATATCAATAAAAAATCATTAAGAACACTTAAGTACACTACAAAATATTCTCCAATATCACATTTCATATTTTTATTAAAAATAATATAAAGTATTAAAAGAAAAATGAAATATTTACAAAGTATCAGATATTTATACAATTATAAAATTTTAAATCAAATATATTCATGATAATAAAGCATTTACTTTTAAAGCTATAAAACAATACAAAATAGTTATGGGAATATATAACAGCTTTATAAAATTTTACAGAATTATTATTAATATATTGCATAATTGTCATAATAAATTTGCAATAATAAATAAAACGAATGTATTTAAAAATATATTCCTATCATTACAACATACACTAGTAGAATTTGGCCCTATGTATTTTGTAAAAACATTGTAAAGTCCTTAAGTATTCGTTATACTCTATAAACTATGTCTCACTAGTTTTACATATATACTAGATTAGTTCTAAGACAGTAAAAACAGGTCATGTACATCTGTCACATTCTATAGGTTATATAATTATTTAGTATATAAAATCTAAAAGTTGGTCTCAAAAAAATTAATGAAACCAATTTCTTTTTTCAACTCTTTATTCAAATCACCTAATCTTAAATATTCAGCGCCTAATATGAACTACTACATGGAGTACTATATCAATCTGCTCTTTAGCGCTAGATCATAATCTCAAGTCCCGAAACTCTAAAGCTGATATTCGATGTTCCACCTTTTTAAAAACGCCTTCCTCCATTGTCTCTCTACTATCTGACAATACTCACATTAAACTAGACAATCCTCTATATATAATCACACTCAAGACTCACTTCATCGCGCATATACAAAATTCGCACTACACTTGCTTTATACTCTTTCTAAGTACTTTACTAGAAGCTACTAAGCGCATCAATCAAGAGTTACTAATATTAACTTACGATGTAATTATCCTATAAGAGTGATCGCTTACATTTGACCATATTGTAGTCAGATGATTTTTAAGATTGGTTTTTTAATTAAATACTTTCTAGAATTAGAGAGAGAGACTGAGAGTCACAGAAACTGAGCTCATGAAACTCATTGTGCTGACTCTCTCGATACTTATTACTGTGACCTAATAAGCCCACAGCTGAGATTAGATTTTGCGCCGACCATTATAAAGAAACAAGATGTAAGGGACCCAGTCTTAAATTGTTATAATTCATATAATTGTTTCTGAGATATGGAGCGTATCCAGGTATGATATTCTTTAATTTTCGATGAATCGATCAAGTGTGTATTTTAATGTGTGATATTATTTGACTGATTTGAATCTCCGTTGCAGATGAGTGAGGCGCAGACAATGTTTTCTTATGGAGTTCTAATGCTCCTCTAACCAACTCTTCTGTAGAGATATATTCTATGCGGAATAAAAGTCTTATTGTTTGCTCCATATAATATAATTTGTTACAATATATTGTATGAAAGTAGTATATGTTGAGTATATATAGCTTATAGGGGGAAAATATTATTGACTGTGATATTTGTGGGAGGTTTTAATAGTATAACTTTTTATTTAGATAGTTCAATTCTATTATGTTTATGAGTGGGGTCAAATTGTATGTGTTGTAGGTATGTATAACTTTTTTATTTAGCATAGATGTATATGTCTCTATAGTGTAGTATAATGAGAATTATTATATATGTGGGATTATCTTTGAGTATACAGATTAAAGGGAATAATATGTTAGATTGTAATAGAAGAAATACTTAATATATTCTTATAGACAGATAAATATATAAAAATAGGAGTTTGTGTAGAGATTGGAGAGAGAGATGAGATATATATACTGTTCAATGAGAGAGGAAAGAAAGTTGTATATTTGAATCTAGTTTAGATATGTCTATATCTATTTTTAAAGATGTTGGGCGAGCCAAATATTATGTAAGTGAGCAGTAAGGTACGGATAATGACGGACTGGGGTAGGCTTCGCTTGCTGTTAATTTTTATGAGAATATATAAGTCGGAGTACCAAATAGATATGGATATGAAAATTCAAGCATCCAGAGGGAAAGAAAACAACAGTGTTTGTTTTGTGGTCATCACAATCTAGCTGGTGTGAGGTGTCGCGGATATAGGCGTAGGGGTGGGCCGGACTAGTATGCAGTGTTAACAATTCTTTAGAAGAAAGAGGAACGGCGCTCATAACTCACAGCATAGGGCCTAGAGAAAGTGATGAGATATCCACATTGGAGTTGAGAATAAAGTAATTATCTGTGTGTATGGTAGTATATCAGAGATATGAATTGTGTAGACTTGAAAAGGGATAACGTTATGATTGTTTGAGTGACGTTAGTGAGAGAGCATGCGAATTATGTATCGCAACCATATATATATTAAGAGGAAACAACAACACCTAACTCAACTATCTGTGAGTAAGTTGTTTAGTGCGTGGGGAGATCGAAGCGAATGTCATTAGGTGTCTGAGCAGAATGGGTACCTATGTATCGTCCATGTTTCACGAGGTAGGAGCAATTTTCAACAATGGAGGCTTTGACGCATTGTGTGTATAGCATGCCGATCCGTTGTTTGTTATGAAAAAAACAAATAGAACAAATAGACTAGAGGAAATACATTATGTCAGTCGTATTATGAGTCCAAGTATTAGTAGATCATGTTTTAAAGAATGGACGGAGTATAGTGATGAGACAGTAGCTATTGAATTATGGTCGAGAGTATCTATATATATAGTTTAAAGAGTACAAAGAGAAATAAGTATAATTAATGCATGGACTCGGTGTGAGAGAAGCCTAATAAGATGTAAAGGATATATATTGCACATATTTACTCTATCTAATTTATTACCTTTCGTTGTATGGAACAGAACACAAAGAGGAAAAAGAATTGAGTATCGACTTGGCCTGAAAATCACTACTATATATAGAATAAGGATATGCGAGATGAACGTTCTAGAATAGCACGAGACGATACATGCTGTCGCGCAACAGTATAATGTAAGTAAGCAGAGAGGTGAAAGAGAATTGTAAATCCATTTTGAGAGTTTGGGGGAGCGGAGGCCTTGAGTATGATGGGACGTAAAGGTATATTTGTTTTGTGTGTTTTTTGGTAACTCCGTAGACTTGTGAAATATGTGGTCATGTAGGCTTTTGATTGTTGTTGCAAAAGGGGTTCGCAATTTTTGAAGTATAGTGTTTACGGTGTCGAGTTAAAGTAGTTTGAGAAGGGTATGAGGATTTTTGTGAGTTTGCATAAGTGTGCGGGTTAAATAAAGTGTAGCATTTTTTGTATGGTAGTCCAGTAGTAAGGTGCGAGATGAGATAATATGCCAGTTTATTAAAACCCTACTGTATTTGAAGCGGGGTCTGCTTTCTCTGAACTGAGGATGTCCTATGTATGGTTTAGTAGTAATAGCTGTCTAATGGTCTGTTTGAATGAGTATAGAGGAAATTTCGCTCAGGCGGGGGTAGTCACTGCATAGGTCCGTAAATAACCCCGCGACGAAGATAAAGAAATCTTTCTGGTGACTGCATTCAAGGGTTATATTCGCTCTCACTTTCGATCGAGATCCTAACTATTAACCAAAACATGTCAATCGAAACTGGCAGACAAAGACTTGTCAGAGTGCAGTGGATTGAGAATCTTCTATATCCAAAAGGTCTAAAATATAGCACTTTTCTAAACGAGAGAGTACATCATCTATACCAATAATAAGTTCGCAGTAGACCCGTGCCTTAGCTCGAGCGAGACTGTAGGCAAACGTATAGAGGTATTAACTCGAGACTAAAAAAGAGAGATTTCGTACTTGGAAGAAGTTGATTGTGCCGATCAAAGGAAAAAATAACGAGCTGAGAGTACTAATTCGGGTAGTATATTGTGGACTCAAAATCTCTTGTCTTTATTAAAGCGAGAAGTCTATAGAGCCAGTTCTTATATATCTAAAAAAAAAATCTAACATTACAATATCTCCCAAAACTTCACATAACATATTATACGGCTGCTAGTTGGGAAAAGGGTTATTAAACCAAAAGTTATATGATAATAAAATTGATGAGTAAAATACGATATTGAGCCTTTTTTAGAAGGATATAATTAATTTATTATAAATATACTATCGATTAACCTATGATTTAGTTATATAATTATTTGCTTTCAATGATCTGGTTGTATAATGAAGGAAGAGGGATTTGAAGTGTACTACTTGTAAAGAACATTATAGGTTTCAGCTCGTTATGGGGATTGATATAGGTTCTTTATAATGGCAACATTTGATGAGATACAATAGTTATGTATTAGTTTTTTAAAAATACTAAGTAGCATATATAATGAGATCTAGTTGAGAATTTGTCATATTTTATACTATAGATTGGGCAGAGTTCATTGGCAACTTTTTATCGGGTTCTAATAAATTCGAGATGTATATCCTTATAATATTAAGTATCACTGTTGTTGGAGTATTAGATTTGCTTGCGCTTATCCACGGAGCAAACCATTACATGAAGTGATTAGTACACTAATACTTATGATAATACATATGACAAATATACAATAATATACATTAATAAATAATAATAAACACTATTCCTTAGAAAAAAAATACAACAAAGGAAAATAACAAACTACATTCTTAACAAGAAATCAATGTTAATACTGGCCTTCTTTCCGAAGGTCGAATATAATTTTAACTTCATAATTCTTAAAAAAAACAAATGATATTAAATTGTATATATATAGATATAATTTTTTTATCTACGGTTATTAGTATCTATTACTAATTATTATAATCAGAATGTTGAAGATTATTTATATTTAGATTCAATAAATTTGATTTCATTAATTAATATGATCTCAAATATTCTTAAAATCAAAAAAAGTTACTAAATAACCCCATATCACCACAGTATCAAATAATAAATCCCCATATGCTTATAAAAATATTAACGTATTAAAGGTTGGTGGAGAGTATAAACAATTGTAACTATAAATTATATTTATAATGTAGAGAAACACTAATATATATAATACCGCAGAAAACAACAACATAAATCAAATATATATATAAATATAATATTCTATATATATAGCCCCTAATAGAAAACCCTCGAACAGAATAAAATTTCACAGAGCCCTCTACTCAACTACAAGTAACAGCGCAAAATCATCAAAGATACATAAATATTAAATAACATGTAAACATATATTAGAACATCTCATTTGACTACCAAACACAATAAGAAAAAATACTAAGAGAAAATTCTAGAACACCAACAGTTTCTTCATCATTATTTATTTAATATATTACGACTGACTCTGTGATGTACCTTTTTTTTGTTAACCAGTGATAATAATAAAAATATAACTAAGCAAAATATGATAAATAATAACTAAATAATAAAAAAGCTTAATAGATAATCATACACCTACATCATATAATCCAATTGAACTAGAAAAACAATACATAGTAATAATAAAATAAACTAAACATATAATTATTATTGAGTATCTCAAAATTGATAAATTAGGTAATTGGGTATTGGACAAAAAGAGGAAAATACTCTTGGGTGAAAATATAGATAGATATCACAAGATGCCTGTGAATGCAATTAATATCTGATCATAAAGTAAGTGTAAATTTGATATGTAGTGTATTGCAATATAGAAAGAAAAATAATAATTAGCATAATTATATTAATATATTAACGCAAATCTATATATATTATATATATATAGTATATATATATAATTATTATTTAATAATATATATATTTATAGATAATATTAATATAATATATTAGTATATAATATATATAATTAAATAGTATTATTAATATTAATAATATTATATATATATATTATATATATATATTTATATAATATATACTATATACTAGAGTATGGCGGGTCTATCAGCCTAAAGAATCGTCTACTATATATGGAGGATAGTATAAACATCAATATGGGAATAAACATTAACTTCTAATCAAGATAATAAAGTATGGCCATATACTCAAGCGTTAAACATCTTAGCACCCGAACATATAATATACTAAAGCGTAATACGTAGTTAATTCTAGCTATACTTGCATTCCACATGCTTGTTTAATTCTTAGCGAATATTATAGATTTCACTTGAAATCCTTCTCATCTGTGGAGTAAAATACTTTCCATCTATCCCGTGAATTTTCACCTCTGAGTTGCATGCTGACTACCTCTTTCTAAATAACATATATCCCTCTGAGTCATTATTAAATAATTCGCCAGTCCATGATACTAATATCTATTTAAATATACCATTACTATATATTAACTGAATCATATACTAATAATTGAGCATAACCTTACTTAGTATTTCTGTCTCATAATATTACCTCTTCCTAGATTTCTCTAGATATCGAGAGAAGAACGCTTGCTCACTATTTATAATATCGCTATTATACGAACTATATGCTTCCATCATTCAGAGCTCTAAAAAATTGATCTACACATTATCTACTCTTATTCATTTGTTCATTCCCTTCTTAACTCAATACTTCTCACTAATAATCTCCTATTATTCACCCACTTCAAATTATCTGTATCCGAGCCTTCCAGCTCACCTTCTTCTAGACTAACAACTCAATCATCTCTAACGAACGATTTTATAACTATATTAAATTACAATAGTAGAACTATATCTGTAGTCCTTATCTATAATATCTACTCATCTGTCTAACAATCCTCTCTCCATCAACTAGGTCTTTCTTCTCACTTACGCTATCCTAACATCATGCTTCAATATCATTTATTCGCACTCTCATTTCCCTTCCTAGTTGTACATTATCACATCTCTTAATACCAACTCAGTACTGTCTGAAATACTTCTTCATTATTCTTCTCCTTTCCTTCTACCTCATCTCTCTACATGTTATCATACATTCTATCTTCAACACTTGAACTCATACATTTAATGTCACATAATACCTATCCTTGTTGGTTTATTCTTGAACACAATGTCTTTCAATCAAACCATCATATATATCGATAAACTTTATAACTCATCATTTCGTCTTTGCTAAGTAAACCTTCAAATCCTCTTTGAGACTTAACCTCCTCCACTTCACTCACTAATTACTTTCAAACCTCGAGGAACGTATGGACGTTCGTTACTGCGATCGTTACCTTCTTAATACTATTCTAAGTGGTATCTACACATACACTAAGTCTATTTCGCTCATTATCCTTCTGGTTCGACGCAGAGCCAAACTTCTACTCTTTGTGAGGAGTCAAGTGATTGTTATACTACTGAAAGTCGATTATATACTCGATCAATAATCAAGTGTAGCTACGCCTTATCGCTCGCAACATCTCGCTGAAGCATTATTATTATCGGGCTTCTAGGGTACTTTATATCTCTCTTCAACGGAGCTAATGACCATATATACACTATGGAAGCATATGTTCAGATACTAATACGAATTCTTAATTTATTAAATCAGGTGATGTCTTCTGAGGCTGTTATCACTCATCTTCTCAGAAGTTTTTATCCATCAAGATGATGTTTAGACAACTATCTAGTATATATACGGAATGACTGCGGCAACGAAACACATCCTCTTATCCATATTGTGATAATCTCCTTCTTTATTTTTGATACTATTATTATTTACCAGTATATATATTATATATAAGTATATAATATATCTGGTCCCTTCACGATGATGTCATTCCAACACACCTCGAAGTCGATATATTGATGCTGTACTGCATGGATTTTTTGTGCTGTCCTTAATCCTCGAAACCGACATGCGCGCACTTCGCTTGCTGGCCTCCGCGGATGTTTGATTTTAATATCCGCGGACGCGCTGGGATCGTGAGAAATATGTGAGATGCCCAACTTCTCCTCATCTGGGATATTTATAATCGTTATCTTGCTCTGCAAGGAAATGGCACTTTAGCCCCGCTTATCCAAATGTTATCTATATATACTGGCTCACGGAAGTGTACTAATACTCCCCTATTCGACTCATAACCCAGCAACATACAGATCTGCCATGCGGACCTATTGACATATACGGCTGCTTCGCTCTCCGCATAATATAAGTTGATACTAATATTCATATCTTACGCATCCCTGATAAATCAGACTAATAGCAGAATTATGTCGATCAGTCTCTATCACTATATATTCAAATCAGTTTTACTGTATATAATCTCTTCTCCTTTACGACGTATATCCTATTATATGATATTGCATAATACTTACTCCAGAATCCTCCAACACTTACCTTAAACCTTCCATACCGTCAACACACAGGGAGATATGAGAATCAATACTTCTGTTCACCTCGCTGAATTTATATGTAACTCTCACTGATGCCTAGTGAGCTGTGGCACTATTACTAGATATACACTAAAGACTTCGTCCTACCTATTAGAGAAAGATTCACCACGACGCTGTAATTGATTAATATACTGCATATTTTCTGAGATCTGAGTTTATGTGTATACTTGAACTATCATAATTTATATCATATATCTGAGTGGATGCGATACAATATACTTTAGTCTACGTGCTCAACCATCAAATTTTGTGCAAACTTATAAATCTTCATGACACATTAATATATATCTAGTGCTCACTTGACTCCTGCAGTATTACCCTACCATCTTCATCTGCTTCATATACTACTGAGCTGCATATAACCGATCAGAGAGCCCATTAATGTTATCTATCTTTTGTTCGATACATCAGCAATTGAGTATGCTATTAACTGTAAACGTATGGACTCTTCCCTCATATTCTATGAATAAGCCAATTTCGTTTGATTATCTTATTAATGTATTCTAGTACGTTAGTTTCCTATCCTTTGATTCCAACTAAACTTAGGTGACTAACTTATATGAGGCTGCTAAACTACATCTTATATAATTACCTATATATAAAAAGTTCTCTGAATAGTCCAAATTAATTTCGTTAATATCTTTCTCGTTTTTAACAGTCAGGTACGTCGCTAAATCCTTCGGATATGATATCACAGTCCTTATTACTAAGTAAAATACAATGACTACTTAAGATCATTCCGAACAGTCTCTTGACATTTGCACGCGGTTAGTATACCATATTTTATTCAGTAATATCTCATACTTCTGGCATATAGTAAACTTTGTAGATTGTGAGTACGTCTTCTATTGGCTAGACCATGCTTATAAATTTTGACTGCGTGCGAGAATCTATATACCCTCCATTCTGTCTAATTGTATAACATCTAGTAGAAACCAAGAAGTAATGCGGGAATCAGCACAAACTCCAAAATCACATGCACCCGACCAACCTGTTTCCGATCACACCCTTTGTGCGCGCATCTAATTACAAACAGAGATTAATATGGCGAGTTTAGTGAATGTACACTATTACACAGTCTTTGTCGATAATAGTATCATTCGAAATTCAAAAGTATATTACCGCAAAGGATTTATGGCTTGAATAATCTCCTTTCTCATTTTCTGCGAGTAGTGCTACTAGGCCGCCATGGCTAACACACAGAATTTAGGGAACATATAATGTTGCGTTTACGGAGATCTATATATTTTATTTCATCACAAATATTTGGGGATTATTTTTTATTTAAGCTTATTGAAATAATTTGTTCTTAGCGCTGCTACTGAGCTATGCGGAGAAGATTTTTGATCAATTAGGACAGATTTTGTGCTTACTTTGATTATTCCCTGCCATTTAGAGTTCAATATTAACATACCTTATACTTCAGATTCCAAGCGGATCTTCTCCGCTATTGTATATTTATTCTTTCTTTTCTGTTCTGCTTCTGCCTTTGAAACTTCTTATCTTCTGTTCTGAGCCCTTGAGCTTTCATTCTCGAGCTTCGCTGAGCTTCTTTCATTCCGCTCTGTACCTAGCTATAACTGGCGTACGATATTATCCAGTTTCCATTATTCTAGCTCTATATTATCTTTAACTTCCTAACATCCTTACTATCTCTTTGTCCATGACTTCAGCCTCCTCATCCATCCTCTATATATTCAATCTATCCCTGCAGCATGTGGTTAACAGACTGATCCGTCTCAGATCTGAGGACCTGGGATTACCAAGCTCAGAGACTGAGAGCTATCCCACCCAAACGCTAATCCATATTTCCTCTATAAGACCTCGATCCCTTAAGTAATAATTGAATAAAGTTTTATAATATCATATGATTTATATACTCACTTTTTGCATTAGTAATCTGCGAAATTCTAATATACGAGAAAGAAGGTATACGTATCAGCACTTGAGAAACATCAATTTTAATATCCTTCGTTGAACGTAGCGACAATATTCAGACATCTTATCTATCACTACTGCGAATAACGCTTCATGCATTGAGAAAAATCACGTTGGAGGACAGGCCTATAGTACGTCGCCTATAGAGAAAACTTGGAGGTGAGAGTCACTAGCTGTAGTGAAACATTTATTAGACTAGTACTTCTCAATCAAACCGAATTGGATCAAATCATGATTGACTGCAATCGGTTTACTGGTTATGATTAGTTTTCAATACATTATGCATCATACAATTTTGGTAAGCGCATAATAGTTTATTACTTTCTCACAATCTGGACATGATCGAAATTCAGTTACTTAATTGAATCTGTTATTGATCTCATACTTGAAAATTAGCTTCTTGGATTCGGTAGATTTATTGACGGTAAATATATCCTTTTAATGGATGGAGATTAATAGACTGTTCGATTTGAAGTTTTTCAAAACAACCTGCAGACACGAACAGTACGATTTAACTGTTCTGATATTGCTATAACATATAAAAAAACTTGACTTATACACTAGAGGAATCTCTAATAGTAAGTTGCTAATAGAGTTTAATTGAAAATTGTCATTATTCCTACAGCAATACCAATAGCAGATTATATTATCTAGCTCTTATTATGATATTAATTTAGCATCTTTTCATTATCTTTTTATAACACACCATCTTCATTTTCATTATTGAGAAGATGGTCATAAAATGCTCCTTAATATAGCGATTAGAATCTAAATGGTATCTTAGAACATTCGAGGAGACCGGAAGCGTAGTAGGTCGCTATGGATATTTTATATATTTGGTATAGTTATTTTTCTTTCAAATGAGTTTTCAAAGCTTATAATTAGCAGTGTGATAATTATGTATCATTTCACCATTAATATCATCTATACCTGCTTTGGAATACATACTGGCGTACGAAGCAAGAAGGTTTTTGAACAATATTTTCTCTCACAATGAAAATAGTTATGTACCTATTCACGCGAGTTAAAATGTTTTGATAACATTAAAGCAGTTAAAATGGATATAATATATATTCAACTAAAGTAATCCGTATTTCTGAATCACGTCGGTACACATTTCTATTCGGGAAATATCACACTTATACACATTTTCTTTAATCGCATTTCTATTCCTGACCGTAAGATCATGTTATATACAAAATACTATAAATTATGAATAATACGAAATTGTTCGGCTCTAAGAGATAACAGATATTTTCGAAACAAAAATTCGACGCTCGCAGAAATCAAGTCAGCATCATACGGCCAAAAGTCTGACGGATGCTACGCAATCGAGTCACATGTCCGGCTAAGTCGCACAGATAATTTTATTATAATTTATGCCTAGTTCCGAGGAGTGACTCTCGAGTGCTGAAGATGCGACAGTTACCATCCAACCTCACTATTGAGGGACGCGTTTCAATATAGCAAAGTAATATGGTCTTTAATAACTTATATGCACTTCTTAACATTACTTGTAAAAAATCACGCGTTTTTGAGGAATAATCAACACTGAGTAAAATAGCTAATGTCTTATTCAGTCAGTCGGAATAATTCATTTTAAACTAAATCAATACAAATAAAATAGCAACATAATCTGTTAAGAGTAGTTTAAAAACTATATAAATAAATTTCCCATAGGACACTAATGATAAGAAACTATATATATAATATTATATATAGTATGTATAAGACTCACATCATAAATTATGTGACGGATTACTCGGAATAACTTATGCCTGTTGGTATATTTACTGATTAGATTAAACACAGACCCTCACAGCATGCTTATTAGCATCAACTGCCGTTTCATCAAACCGAGCAGAATACTAGGCTACTTATAACTTATATTTATATAAATATAAACTTGTTCTAACAAGAATACTCTGCCGAATTAATACTATATAGAACTATACCTAAGAATATAAGCCAGCTTAATTATGTATTATATACATCAGGTGTGCCTATCCTTTGCAACGATCGTGAGATATTTATATAACTTATGAAACTGTAAAGAAATATTCCCACAACTAAATATGATATAGACTTGATGAAATTATTAATATATCACTTATGACCTATATCTAACAATATTCTCTATATTTTTATTGGCTTGATTGACGCATTCAAGAGTAGACTATGTAAAGCTGAAATATATAATTATTAGATTCTCTAAAAGCAATAAAGAAAAGATTAAAGTATATGAGAAATATTATTAATATATATATATATATTATGTATATTAATATAATATATATATTAAATATATATAATAATAATATAATTATTCTATATATTACTCTATATTATAGATTATATAAATATATTATTAATATTATATATATATATATTATATCTAATGAGATTATATATTAAAAATGACAAAGCCGAAAACGGAGTATAAAGCAAAATTTAATATATATATAATATATATATTATATATGAATATTAAGTATATTAATATACATATATATTAAATTAATATTATACGTATATATAAATAATTAAAATAAGTATATATTAATATTATATTAATATAATACGTACTCATATAAATATATAATATATCTTAATAACTATAAATATAATATAATATTACATTATTATAATTATATTATATTTAATGATGAATTTAAAGGAGTGACAAATAAGTCTCCAAGATAACCACTTTAAAAATACCCGATATATTGCAACAACGCCAAACGAAGAGCAGGCTGATAAGCTTAATATCATTGCTAATATATAATATATCAATGAACGATATTTGTATTATCTAGTAGACGCGTAATCGTCATTGCACAAGTACAGATATGGCAGTCGATAGGAAGTATACGGCAAAGCAATAAAAATAGCTACATATTATACAATTTTAAAATATTAATATTGATTTATTTAAAGATTATTGTAAGTTGATATATTTTCATTATGGTTATTCTATATCTATATGAAATTTTTTTTTTATATATTTTATATTGATATGTTTTTCTTCTTTTAAATGTTGTAATTAGTATTTTATAAACAATCTAAAAAAGCGCACTGAGCCTATACCTAGCTTAATTTCCTTCATACGCACGATATATATATTATATATATAGTGTAATATAATATATATGAATATTAAATATATATATAATAAAAATATATATTATTAAATATATATATATATAATATTAAATATATAATATACATAAATAGTATATTTATATTGTATATTATCTATATATTATATATATATATATCTATATTAAAATATTATATATACTTATATATATACCTATTATATATCTATTATATATATAATATTATATTTAAATATATCTATGTAATTCATAATATATATATATAATATATTACTATATATTATTATAATATATATATATATATATAATATTAAGATAGTTGATAATAATTTTATATTTATAAAATTATGCTATTAATATTATAATCACGAATAATAGCTATTAAGATAAATACTATGGATATCTTTATTCATATATATATAAAAAATAAAAATAATAAATATTTAAAATATTACAGATAAAACTAAACTAGAACGCAAATAAATAGAATAATAAAGCAAAAATAGATAAAGAATAGGGAGTATTATGAAATATTGATAATAATATTTAGAGCAAATATGATAATAAAATTAATTTAAAAATTTGTTTGATAGTTATTATTTATTACTTATTAAATATTTTAATAGGGATGGAAATTTTTTCAGTTTTGCTTTCTTTCATTAAAAAAATGGCAGATATAATACACAATAAGATACTCGTCGCACGGACAGATCCAAGCTCGCGTCACTGAGCAGGAGCACACAATGTAGATAGATCTCAGTACTTTTTATTTTAATTAAAATATATAAAAGTATGGTAGTAGTAAAGACAAATTATAAGATTTTAAGTTATAAGATGTAACAATAACGAAAACTGATTCGACCACATAAAATTTAAGTATAAATTAATCAACTACTTTAGTAATTACATATTTATAAAAATAAATATACAAATTTGAAATGAATTACTTCCTACCATCAGGTATTCCTTTAAATGAAATGAGTATAACTTGAGAATGCTGGTGGGCGATAAATTGGTAGTTTAGATCTACTAATCATCTATATGGGCATACACATAACTATTATAATTATTGGTCGACACAGTCTTAATTTGACCGTCAATTATCGTATCTATCTCTTGTCTTGTTAAGTGTTACTGTATAAAAAAAATCAGACAATTTTTGATGTATGTAGAAACTTATCGCTCCACGCTAAGTTGAAATCCGTTACTAATATCTGAATTTAATCGTAATTAACTTAGCCCAAAATGACAAGAGAGATATTTATGAAAATCATATCTATATCTATCTTCTCTCTCTCATCGTTCTCTCTCATCATCTCTAGATCTCTTACGATTCTATTATCACTCTCTCATCTCACGTCTATAGATAGAAATAATCTTCATCTCTCTCTATCTCTATACTCTCTGTCTCTCTTCTATCTTACGTCTAATATCATCTTCTAATCTTATCTATCTATTTTAATATCGTATATAATATCTATAACTTATATCTAATTATATCTATATTATCATATTTGAGTACTAGATATTTATATAATACTTTAATGGTAGGCAGAGTGAAATAAAAATTAGTTACCTAAATATATTCTGCTAAGTGGTATATATATAAGTTTTTTAGGTAGAATAGAGGAGTGAAGGTGTTGTGTTTATTGAATTTTAATTATATGTAACTATTTTTTTATTAAATTAACTATTAGATTAACCTTTATTATATTAAAATATTCTTATAAATAAATTTATACTTTAGAGTTAAAGTAGTACGTCCTAATGTCAGGTACTTTGAGTTCCAACTTTATGCTATAATAATAACTAAAAAAATAAACATAGCTTTATTCAATATAAGGAGATGTAGAAAAAATATATATAAAATTTCTATCAATAATTAAATAAAGGATAAGAATTATTGCACGTTACTAGAGTGTTCGTTATATATTATATAGATATAATATATATAAGTATATATATATAATATATATTTATACTAGTATTTATATTATAGATATACTATATATATATTATAATATAATAAATATAAATCTATATATATATATATTATATATATATATAATATATATATTAAGTATATATATATATATATATCAGAACTTATGTCATATATATCTTCGCACCATGGAAAGGAAGATGAATCGATATATTGCAGGTATCATATAACTTATAATATATTATATATTATATATAATTATATAATTATTTATAATTATACTATATATATATATATCATATTAAAATATTATAGATATTTATATATATTATATATATAAATATTAATATATATATATTATATAATATGATATATAATAAATTATATTATATATAATTATAGTATATATATATATATTATTTATATATTAATTATAATTAATATATTATATATACTTTAAGTGATTAGCACATTCGATTTCGATACCTACATATCGTCCACATTTAGGAGGGGAGAGTAATCCAGAGGTCACTGGTTAATAGTCATATAGGACACAACAGTATAACGTCCATTTTTGGTGTAGTAGCAAATCCTCAGAAATTAGATGTTATTCCCATTTCTACTTATTTTGCACCGAAGGCTTAAAATTAAAGGATACCTCTATGTCACACTACATTTTATTATACAACTGTTTTTTAATTATTTAATTTCATCTATTATAAACAATTTTTGATTCGTGTATAAAGTGATCTTTTCTGGTATAATCTAACCAATTCTCTTCCAAAGGAATAGGGCCCCACCGTAGTCATGAAGTAGCTGACATTATATATGTATCGGTAAGTTCTCCCTTATATACTTCAAGGTAAATCTGTTGCAAGTTTCATATTTAATACAGTTACTAATGTACCTATCCTGCGGTTCATGAAACCTTCGTAATAACTAGAGTTCTCTGCGTAACAGTGCTAGCTTAACTCATATAAATAGATACGGCGGGAAGGACTTCTTGTGTTATCTCAAATCAGAAAATTGTCGACATGTCACTGAGTAGAGTTTGTGTAATAATGCTATGTTGAACAACGATATACCGAATAAAAATTCCACACTATGCAGTCACTTTCTGCACGCGTTTGTACTTAAAAGGTTCCCCATACGCACCAACAGTCGTTAAGGATAGGGATTATGCGTCAGATCACTAAAGTTGTGAATTTATTTTATGAGGTATATGGTTTCCCGAGCTAGTGGAATTAGGTTTAGATATTCGTATCTGAGTGATTTGTCTCATATGTATGTATATCTTACATACCAACAAAATGTATCGTGTAACTTATAATTAGTTAATAGTAGTGAAATATACTTATATAACGCAATACTTGCATTATAGAATAACGTACGTACTGATTGGTATAGTTAAATTAACTAAAACTCTATAGATATTCCTAGATAATAGGAAACTATTTAATTTAGTAATCTTTGATTAAGCGAATACATTAGTATGCATATATGAGAAATAATCATTATACTCTTACTTAATATAAAATATTTCAATAACATATTTTGTTTTAGAATTTGAAGAGCTGTATTAAATTTAGCTCTAAAAGCATAAAAATTAAACCGGTATTCTACGCTTTGTTAAAATACCTCTTACCATATTATTCCATGAAAATAAATACGTTAAAAGCAATTTTTTGAGGATTATATTATTCGTAAGGAATATATCTACGCCTGGAAATTTAGTTAGTATTTAATATATATTATAATATATATATAATATATAAATATAATTTATATATATATTATTATATATATTAAATATAAATTATATTATTAATATTTATATAATTATATAATGTAATTATACTTAATATATATGACTAATTTTGAACTGTTTAATAATATTATCCCTGATCGATCATTGGTTAATCTACTTATCATTCTAGAGTATAAGATGGTTAACGCGAAATATAGATTTATATAACCAATTATGATTATATATATAATAACTATATATGATAATATTTATATATATATATATAATATATTAAATATTATAATATTAATTATATGTTATATATCTATATATATTAAATATCATATATTATTTAATATTAAATTAATTAAAATCATGATAGTATATATAATCTATAATTCATGCAGGTATGCATATAGAATAATGGATATCTCACATCTATCTAAAGAGGTAATATTGATCATTACATCTATATATTATCTGAAGATACGTTAACTTAGTATGTTTATATGTATAATCTGACGATAACTACCAACATCCTAGGATATGAGGGCGATAAACGGATGCTAAATTTTATATAAATTAATTTAATATATATATTATAATAATATATTATATTATATTATATATTGACGAAGTTTGAGGGCAGCGTAAATATTTTATTAATGCACATGAAGACAAACACAGTTTCGTAGAAAAGAGTCTGATTTTAGTAAGGAAATTTTTGTGTGTATACTTTGAGACCCTTTTAGCAAAGTACATAGAACTTGTTCATTTTGATGTATATAGAAAGCTTTGATGAGGAATATATACATTTCCTAGAAGATCTAAATTATATCCGTATGCGGACACGCTTCTATATTACTTCTGCTCAGGTGAAAAAGATGGAGAGTACACCAATATGAATATACAGAGTCAAAAGAAACAAATTAGTTGGAGGTTCGTAGCACAGAAGATAATAAAGTAAGGCAAGTAAATTGGCAACTGAACTACGTCGCCGTCAAATTAAGTCGGCAGATTCTGATAAAAGAAAGAAAGAAAGCTCAAGAGCATGAGCTAAAAGCAAAGATAAGCTCAAGGCAGAACAATAAAGATAATGAAAAGCCTCATATCAGTAGCAGATCAGCAGAAACATGATAAGAAAAGAAATACACGAGAAAGATCGCTAGGGAAAATCTGAAAGACGTATGTAAATTGAAAACTCGATTGCTAAGAGGAATCATCAAAGAAGCACAAATAATCCTCAATTGAATCATAAAATCCATTTCATCATTAGCAGTGAACTCATTTTCGCAAATGACTAAATATAATTCCTAAGCAAAACCACAAATATCTCTCTGTGAGAATCAGATATAAACGTCCTTAACAATCATTATTTGAAGACGACATTGAATTATAATTTGATTCACACGTACGTCTAGTGCAAAATAAAGCTCTAAATATCATTTCAATCAGTATATGAAATATTTTCATTGCAATCGATCTTACTTCAAAGCACTGAGATGTTAGACCTGAAATCTTGAGAATGGCGATTGCCTCCATGTGATAGAATAACAAAACAGAGAGTATGAAGACGATAACTTAATTACTACAAAGTTACTATACTTAAAAATGCAAAATATAAGCAGAGCTCACAAACTTCCTCCACTCAGTCCTCATGAATTCTGCACAAAGAACTTAACGACAACAGCCAGAATTAAAAATTTGGTAACAATATCTTATTCTGCACACTTCTAGAGACACCGACAATCCACCAGTATTACATGGACTAGTAAATAAATTGAGACAGTATTGACGAGAGAAAATAAATGGAGTAAAGACATAGTGAGCGCGAAATGATCAAAAGATGAAGACTTCGTGTATGACTAAGTGTCATTATTAATTCCTGAGTAATGATTAAATTTAAGAATTGCAGTAGATGAGTGCCGAGAAGAGAGAGAGCGAGCGGATGTTGACGCATGAGAGAAGAGAGAGAGCAGAAAAAGAAGAAGATATAAAATTATTGACTGATTCAGAAATTTTTACAGGGATATAAGATGAGTTTAGCGCGAACGGGAGAAGCGAGAGAGAGAAGCGAGAGTGAGAGCGAATGAGCGGATATCAAATCATATATGATGTTTATTCAAATTATTTCGTACGAATTCCAAATAGGTGAGCGAAAAGGTATTATAGTACTCGGACAAACTACTTTTTTCTATTACACTTGTTCTTCACTACAAGCAGCAAGATAATAGGAGACGAGCCTATGGAGCTCATGTCTACTAATATTGTTCAACAATCTGTGCCAATGAAGCAAAAGAGAATACTAACGCGAGTGACGCGTCGTAGCCGATGTTCCCGTTTATAACTCTTAGGAGCAGAAGAGTAAGAGAACCGAGTGCCAGTAGGATCAATGTGTAAGCTCTAGTTGAGAACATGGACTATACACGATGGTTATTTACTACAGAAGTTGGACTCATACACTAAATAGTGCAATATGTTGTCAAAAAAAGTATCTAGTTTGTTCCTGTCTAAAACAACCAGTTAATGATAAAACCAATTATGATGGGATTAAAGACGATAATACTCAAATTAAAACCTGTGTTTACCAGTATTATAAGAAATGATATTCTTATATAATTTTAAAGCTAAAAAGCAGATCATGGTAGTAGCTACTACACGCACGGTCACCGCTAATGCTATTGAGTGTATCCGCCACGCTTAGTAATATAATATCGTAGGCCACATAGCCGGCACAGGAGTCACCCATTGCAGTCGAGAGACTGATAATAGGAGTTGATTCTCTACATCTTCCTGTGGTTGATCAGGGATTAATGCGATGTTTTAAGAGTTAAAGTGCTTTAGTAATGAGGTATTTCTGATGTAATTCGCAATTAATATCATTATAAAGTAATAGTTCGTAAATAAAAAGGTAGGAGAAAATTACTAATTAGGACACGTTTGGTTTATAACTTGGTTATGAATTGGAAATTCACAAGACTTATTATTAGCGTTCCATATGGCGAAGCGTGGAAATAAATATATTACTATCCTTATTATTATATTACGAGGAGAAGGCGAGATAATGTCAGCTAGTTATGACCCTAAACATAGCCCGCCATTCGAGATCTAGCCTGGGTTCAATGGCACCGGAGGAGTATTACCTCCGTTATGAGCACCGCATTAACGTATTTGGACCGAGATGGGGTAAGTGCATTATTCCATTGAAGCAGAAGCGCAAGACGTAAAGACTCCCAAAGAAGATGTTGCATTACTCATTTAATCAGTAGATGAGGTCCCAGAAAAGTGGGAATCACTCGTAAGGTAACACTACACAATATTCTACACTAGAAGACAATTTAACGTGGTGTGAAAGCATCTCGGAGGGTCACTATCCGGGCTCCCCATTCGTTACAGATTCAATAAATAAAATGTAGAGAATGTCTACAACTGGATAAGTAGATCGAATATTGTTTCATCCGTTGCTAAGCTAAAGTCATTACTCTGTAAACCAAGTCTACTATGTTGTCATAAAATTCATTGAATGAAAAACTTTCGTCGAGGCAGTAGTTAAGGTGAAACCCGTCGAGGTAAGGCCCGCTATCATCCTTATAATAATAAGTATATATCTTACACGGAACCGATACAAAGTATTAAGAGAGATCAAAAAGCAAAAAAAGTAGCGAGTTAAAACTCACTGAATAGAAGAGAGAAAGTACCAAACATAATGACCTGATATTAATAAAAGCTGCTCTCAAAGTCAGAAGAGAGTAGCACCCCACGTCAAAGGAAGAAGCGAATGCCAAAACCCTTTTGTATACCAAACTAAAGAGCATAATTCTAGAGACTATAAGAGAATAAAGTTAAATCCTTAACTGCTAATACATAGAGGAGAGAGCTATGTAGCGGTTCGATCAGAGATGGCGCAGTAACTGAATAGATAACCTCAATATTGCATGAGTTGATGTGTTAAAGGATAACTGTCTGTAGAAGCAGTCATCGTTTGAGCGGATAGCAAACAACTATAACGTCTATAATCGTCTTAAATAGTATAAGATAGTCATATGGAATGTGGAGGAAGGGTTAATTACTCAAGGGAAGGAGGAAAACCGTAATTGTGCGGAGCTTTTGTCAACGAAATTACAATATAAAGTATAATCTCATTACTATTAGAAGTAATTACAATATTGTATCGCTTTGATAACGACATATGTTCAAGAAATACTACAACCACAGTAAGGTTCAATGTAACATTAATGTATTAAAAGTATACAATTTTGGAAAGAGAATATAATAATGAAACACGTTAATTGTAGAAGATTAGAGAGGGAAAGGAAGAAGAAATGAAGAATGTCAGCCAGTCCTGTTTGGTTAATATAGAATAAAAGTGATATGCCACGTATGAAGAATTAGTAGTATACCCGATGTAGGATGCATTACAGCCATTTTTCTTACAGCGAAGTTGAAAGGAATAAAATAACTAATACGTCTTAGTTGTAGAGGAAGAATATTGAGTATAATCATGTACTATATATATCTAGTAGATATTCATATTATGGTTAAAACTATTTATGCCTCTTTAAAATCGGACGTATTAATGTATATCTCGTAAGACCGTGTGCCAAGTGTTCATAGCATGCGTACTTATGAATATTATAAGATAGGAGTGATGATAACTTTAGGAACACTCGAACAGAATTTTGAAAGTTGCAAGTTAATATATAGAGTATGTAGAAGTTTTGCAGTAGATAATAGTAGGAAGATCAAATAGAATTAAGAGTTATAATAATGTAAGTTTAACTAAGAGGAGTTGAAGGAGGATTATCGTGGAAGAATATCAATAAAGCACTCTTATCAGACTATGAAAGAATTAGAGACAGAGTCAATGAGGCTGATTATTGTTGATGGTACGTAATAAATAAAGCTGTATATATATCATGGACCTTTCAATAATTATTTTTTATTTTAGTGAGATATTATATTTAGTAATAGTAAATGTCAGCAAATCCCGCAATGGATAATATAATACTATCCATACGGATATAAGATGGAATCGATTGACTCAAACCAAGGTAAACAGAAACTGGAATAGCTACGCACCGATATTATGAGTCTAATCTATACTCCTCTAAAATAAAAAAAATAAGCATATTGATGAATGATGCATAAGTAAAGTCAGTAATTTACTAACTGATAATATTGAGCTGTGATTATAACGGTGCTAAGAATTTAACGGCCTTTAGAGCAGCCCATTTATATAACCTTATTATATTACTTGATCTCAAGTAAGTTTATTATTCCATTTTGTGTTAAAATCATACCTATCTCTACAATATAATAATGGAGATACATGATTCTTGTAGCGAAGCACTACGAGTACTCTACCTATATAATATAATATATATATAAACTATATATATATCATCATATATATAAAATTATATATATTATTCATAATATATATATTAATAGCTATTATATAATATATATATCTATATAATATATATTTACTATATATATTAATATAATATATATATATCTATTAAATATATATAGATATTATTATATATAATATAATATATATATATATATAATATTAATTACTTTAAAATAGTAAAATAAATATTATGTTCTTTTATATGTGAATGCAATTTTAAGTGGAAGACTTTTAGAAGGAGCAATATCAGACAAAATGTTTATTCTTTCAAAAGATTTGTAATTGACTTGCCATAGAGCAGAGTAACCATATGACATCGCAGATGAGCATTGATCCATCTTAAATT
>JABUQX010030928.1:0-12500 GCA_015478945.1 Trachelipus rathkii | reverse complement strand
AATATATGTAAAATATACTTGCCCTCGAAAAAAAAACAATAATAATATATGTATGTATGAATAATAGCTAATATGTATATATTTATATATATAATATATATATAGCATAATAATAATATAACATATATATATATATATAATACATATAATAATAATATATATAATATATATATATCATATAATATAATAATATAATAAATATATATATTAATAATATATATATATATATATATGTATATATATATATATGAATAATATATGTTTAATAATAATAATATATAATAATAATAATAATAATAATAATAATATAAATATATATATATATAATATATATATATATATATATATACTTATTTCGGTTGTCACCACCACTCACAAAAAGAACCCTATTCAAGTAGGTAGTGGTGTACTCCTCAAAAGTTCACCAACTAACTTAAACTTCGTAGATGAGCACAGACGCAGGCCTTAAAATGAGGGAGATTAAATTCAGCAGGAAACACAGAAGATAAAAGAGAATTCCACTGATCAGAGGGGCAGGAAAGAAGGAAGCACCGCAACGAACTTGCCTGGAGTTACCAATATCAACACACAACTCATGCGCAGATACAGCACCACTTTTGGTACGTGGGAATCGTAAAGGTGGAGGTAAGTGAGTGATAAGTTCTCTCAAGCGCCTGCAGCTGCGGTACCTATAGAAAAGAGAAAAATCACTAGCATCACCCCACAAAGATAGAGGGTCAAGTGAAGTGGAAAGTACAGAACAGTTTATAAGCCTTTCGATATTTGACTCGACCTTATCCAAATGCCGGTTGAAAGCAGAACCCCCAGATATGAGAGCAGAACTCCATACAGTGGTGGATGAGGCAATTGTATAACTGGAGTAACTGAGAAGGAAAAAAAATCTCCCAGTCTAAACAGAACTCCCAGTTTCTTTGAGGCTGCCCTAGCAACCGTTGTGATGTGAGGTTTCCAAGACATTTTTTTGTTTATGTTTATATTGTCAACAGGATAAACGAGAGAACCGACGAAAGAGGTAGGAAAGTTAGAAGGTGTCTTAGAGAGGAAGATTTGTAGAAGTTAGGTTTTTAAAGAATTTAATTTCACAAGGTTGAGAAGACCCCACCCGAAAATTCTATCCAGATCGGCGAGAATAGATTCGGAAAGATTAAGACGAGAGGCAATTTTAGAAGTAAAACGGGTAGTGGAATTGAAAAGAGTTGAAGAATGAAGGGTCGAGTTATCGGCATATGGGTGGATAGAGTTAGGTGTGCAGGTGAGAAGATCATTACTGAAAAGTAGAAGGTAAGACAGAACCCTGAGGGACACCTCTATTGACAGAAAAGGACGAAGTCGCCCCTTCAACAACAGACAATATTGAGCGATTTGAAAGAAAACTAGACATAAGTGAGCAAAGAGAAGAAGGAAACCCAAAGGAGGGGCGCTTGGAGAGCATTGACGCTTGCACTACCCTGTCAAATGCTTTTAATTTTTTCAAGCGCCACCAGGCAAGTATCCCCTTAGTTCCTAAGGGCGGAAAATTATAAATCAGTAGGATAGAAAAGTATATCGCCAGTTGACTTCGAGCGTCGAAAAGCTTACTGGCGATAGAATAGAAGTGAATGAGATTCCAGATGGTCTAAGAAATGAGAGTTAAGAAGGGTTTCAAAGATCTAAGATAGAAGACAAGTAAGAGCTATAGGGCGATAGTTAGAAAGATCAGAGCGGCTTCCTTTTTTTTGGAATAGGTTGGACATGTACATGCCTCCAGCACTAAGGGAAAGTATTGGTATTGAAACATAGATAATATAGTTGAATGATGGGCGGGGTAAGCACGGAAGTAGACTCCTTCAACCCTCGGGGAGGAATGCCATCCTTTCTATCTGCCTTCCTAACGTTTAGATTTCATTGATTTCAGAAGCCCATGCACCTGATCAAATGTGATCGCAGGCTAAAGCATAGGACACCTGAGAGGAGGAGGAAGAGGAGGAGGAGTAGGAGGAGGAGGAGGAGAAGGAGCAATGCCAGAATCGTCCAGGGTTGAAATAGAGGAAAATAGAAGTCCGAAGAGATTGGTCTTTTCAGTTGGAGAATTAGCAGCAGTACCATCAGATCGAATAAGATAAGGAAAGGAAGATTTGCAGAAGTTGTTAAAGATATTTTTGGACAAGAGGACAGAAAGATTTGTCAGTAGGAGAACCACACACACACACACATATTATATATATATATATATATATATATATATATATATATATATATATAATATATATATATATATATATAACTATATATATAATATATATTAATAATAAAAATATATATATAATATATATATATAAATATAATTATATATATATATATATATATATATATATATATATATATTATATATATAATATTATATATATATATATATATTAATATATATATAATATATATAATATTAATATATATATATATATATATATATATATAACTATATATATATATATTATATACTACTATATTATATATATATATATATATATATCTATTAATATCTATATTACACAGTGTAATCTTATTATATACAATATTGAAACTCACAAAAAATATTCAGATACTCTCATATACATTCATATATATGTTCATACCAATATATACTAACAAAGACTCACATAATATATACATATAACCTTAGATCGCAGTTATACATATATATTATCATATATATTATTTATATATTATATATAGTATATGAGATATACTATATATTATGATATATGTATGTAATTATATAGTATATGATATTAATAGCTAATAGTAATTATCATCAGTCGTCTTCCATCCGATCATATCACTAACGCCAGAGTAGTATCATATGTTACATTTCCTATTTATTATAAGTCTGATATCATATAGTTATCGTATATCTATATATTATAACTATATGATATATAGTGTATTATATTATATTAATATATTATATATATAATATATATCATTAGTATATAGATATTATACTAAAACCTATATAATAAATATTCGAATATCATAGCACTATCATATCATTATACGATAATACAAATACTAATATTGACTATCGCTACTATATTAGTATTATATATACTATTACAATCGTTATAATATGCTATACTATATAGTACTATATATATTATAGTATATATATATATACATATATATCTAAGTATTATATTATCGTCACGATTATTCACTATATACTATTACTATATACTATTATATATATATATATATCACACTATAAATATTTTAAAATAGACCGTCTTCGTTTTCGTCATTTGTGCTTACGCTCTGTAAGGAATGCTTACACAGTTTTAGCACAAATTTCGTGCAAAAACTACCACAATTTTTAACGAAGTTTACTTTTGTTTAAAAGTAATTAGAATCAGCTATTGTGATATAGCCCATCGATTGGGAATAAAGGGATATTAAAACATAGCAAATGGTTTGTAATAACAAATAATTGATCAACTACTGTGATGGAGTTCATCCATTTGGAAGAAAATTATATTTAAAATTTATTTTATTGAATGAAACATTCATCAATTCAAACGGACCTACCACGTCGCCACATTGTTTGTTACATTTTTGCATAAGCACGTCGTAAATTTTAGCATTTTTACGATTATGCGAAGTTTGACAAAAAAGAACGCCAACTCAAGCATTTCTTAAGTTTCGTAAGCACAAAATGCAAAAAGGAAAATGAATTTACAATAGAGGCAACTTTGATTTGCCAGATTGGTTTGTTGCCTCAACGAAACGTTAAGAGGAATCTCCGAGTTTGCTCTTCTCGTTTTGTCAAGTTCTAATCAGACAAAACCGTGTAAGAAATTGCTGTCTCATTTATGATAATCGTTGCTATACGTTATAACAATGTTACACACAAGAACAATTATGGGCGGTCCCGCGGACCTCCGTCCGTGTGTTAGATCCCGTCTTGAATATGCATGAAATGCGTTCACTTCTCAACAAGAATCAGCTTTACACATATGACTTTCTTCTCCAAAATGGAATAATACCTCCTATCATCATATCAGTAGATCATTCCTATTCATAAACGCAGCCAACCGTTATCGACATACACGATCAATTATTTGTAATATAAACCATTTTTTATGGTTTTATTTCTGTTTATTCCAAATTTATGGGCTGCATCTCAACAGCCGATTCCAACTGTTTTTAAACAAAAGTAAACTTTGTAAGAAATTGCGGTCGTTTTTGCACGATACATTCGTGCTTAAAACTGTGTAAGCAGTTATCATTACGAAGTGATTCTGTTAAGCAACACAATGAACAAATGAGAACAGGGAAGTTAAAACGGTCTAGGTCGAATATTATCGAGATAAACTATCTAACAAATTGTTGGCTATGCTCATCAAACACTCCAAAATTTATCAATGTGCTGTTTTCGAAAGAACACCGCGTTATATATTCCTACGGCGAAATATAAGAAACACTGTCATTGGTTAATAAACAAATTTCTATTTTTGTTTTTTTTTAATTTGCATTGTATTCTTTATGCCCTTTTTTAACAATTCACCGTAAATTAAATAACTTTTGTATCTAAAAAATAATATAGGCGTTACTCTTCAAATTTTCGTAACTAACTGTACTAATAATACCTAGAAATAACTTTGTTGAAAAGTACACTTATATATATACGATCTTTATTGCTTAAGACTATAGACAATAAAAAAATTAAAGTGGTAGATTTTCTGGTCTTTGGCGGCAACATTTCCCGCGAAAAGTACAGTGCGTAACATTCATACACAAGATCGGTCCGAACAACTTTTCTACATAAACTTGTATATATGAAGTACTATAAATTTAGATTAGATACTATATCTAGTGTAATATGTATAACATAATATATATTCGATATATATATATATATATATACATATACTATATATATATATATCCATACGCCTCAGTATTTTATATCTACATTATAGATCATATTATAGTTATATATTACACTCTCTAAGTCAAATTACGTATTATATCATATACCTTACACTATACTACTATACATAATACTAGAAGTATATACCTATATTATTACGGTATGTTTAAACCACATAATATACCTCCACCAGAGTTATTTGCTAATTTATACAGTTTTTTTTACTGAGAAATTAAAATTCTACATGAGAGTCCAATCTATAAAGCTAATTCTCTACGCATTATTTTTCTTCATTTAAGGTATTAGAATCTTTAGAAATATTTAAATTTTGGTGTTATCTGAAGATGTGCAGGAAAAATAAATGTCTTATTGTCTCATTTTTTCTACAAATAAGACGAACGTGCTTTCATATTATTTCCTAAAAACTAAATGGAAACCTACATATTTAAAAGTAATATTCTAAATCGCAGACACGAGTTTATCTACGGCCCATTGTTTGTGTGAGATCAACGAGCTATACATCACATAAACACCGACGAACAGTTGGTAATACAACTCTTGTGCTATTTCTACTATTAACGACAGAGAGACGACTCGATGATATCCTCAACGTGTAAGACCTGACTTTGAACACATACGAGAGGTACTTAGTTTCTCGTCATACTATATAAACTTATCGCTAGTGTCTCACCCTTCATTTGTCTGTTCAACAAAATCTATCTACACCAACATAATTTTTTATCACAGTATTATGCTACATTATTTCTTTCATATTACCATTTTTTTCGCAAAAAAAAAATAAAGAGAACGTTTAGTAACTTTAAGAAATGTAGAAAATCGATCTATTTCTCTAATGATAGAGTCCGAGTGTAAATTAGGTCGCTGGATATAGTATAATATCTATATATTATTATTATATTATATATATAAAGTACTAGATATATATTATACTCTTACTATCAATATCGTATACTAAACTAGTATACATGTATATAGCTCCTACATCATCTATATATATATATATTCTATTACTAATATGTAAGCATCCTAGTATACTATCAATAGACTACATATTACGTGTAATAGTTATTTCTGCATGATTATGCTACCGATTGTGACCACGGTAGAGGGTCAATTTTAACTGATTTAGCCTATATAAAATACGTTCATATGAATATAATATGGTTGGGGACGAGTCGATACCTTATTATCTATCTATATTCTATAACTTAAATCTTAGGCGAAGGAAGCTAAGCAAATTAGTGCCGAGCACATAATGGTAGGTTTACTTATATATAAACTTAACAAGCATATATTATATATTATAAACGTACTTACTAATTATATCTCATATCTCTATACACCCCCTAGCATCGAAATTGATTATATAATATTATATTATATATATATATATATATATATATATATTACTTATATATTAATATATATAAATATATATATATATTATATAATAATTATATATATATATATATATATATATATATCTAGTTATATACCATATATATATAGCTATATTATATATATATATATATATATATATATCTATATATAACTATATATATAATATTATATTATACTATCAAATATTAGAATTATTGTTTATATCCGATTTACCGATAATATAAGATTTGACTTTATAAGGTTTCATGATTGCAGATAAAATATATAGTATTTTATCTTCACACTTTTTCATGTTACTAGTTTACTGATACTAGTAATTTTAATTAAGATGTGTGAAAGAGATAGATCTATCGAAAATAATGAAAATATTTAACATAAATCTTAAAATCAAGTAAGCAAAAACGTCCAATTTTCTCATAGAAACACAAAAAATGATTTAAAGGAAACAGGTAAAAAAAAATAATGCTTTATATGTGTTAAAATACGTCTCCGTATTGTTTTCTTTCATAAATAGGTTTTACTGCTGCGAAAGCTAACATCAAAACGTATTGACAACCTAACTTATGAAGAGACAGTAAAACTCAACATCTACCCTATATGGATCACATGATGCCAGTAAATTTTGAGCAGCAGCCTAACCTATCATGCGCTTTGCACACTTAACAGATTTTTTATATGTTTCGGGCAGGGAAAGATTTATATGCACTTACAGAACTAGCTCTATCCCGGATCGGTTCGACTGAATTGCCAGGCACGAATACCAAGTGTCTGCCATTATGATGCAAAAGTACGAATATTATTAAATACCGAATTACGCATCTTTTTTGTATATAAAATTTTTATTACCTGTTTTTTCACACCTGACAATTCAACAGGCACTACAGTCGAAAGCGAGAAGGAATCTCCGTAATCTATTCCTTACTCGGCTAGGGGAACTTTCAAATATTTCGGTCTCACGCTAAGTTACAAATTTTCGCCCCCCATAAAAATGGACACAAAAACCTTGTCCGATTTCTTCAGCATATTCTGACCCTATAAACACCAAACTGTAGTTTTTTTGCCATATAAAACGTCGTTTTAGAGTGTGTTTTTTGTGTGTCTGTAGTCATTCTTTCCAGGAATTTTCAATTTTTCAAACGCCAATGTTAAGTTTCACATTTGCTCGAATCAAGTCAACGATTCCAGAATTTCTTTTTTCAAAACACTAACTTGAAATTTTAAACTACTTAACATTCGTTGGGTCCATTACCTACAATATGCATGAAGTACTTTTTCGATTTTTTTTTTAGTTTTGTGCTCAGTGTTGTCAAATTTCAAAACCAACCTTTTTGGAATTTAAAAAGAAAAATTGCGATATAATTTTTCTGCTCGTGTGAAATGGATGAAATTTTCAGGGCATATGTTGTCGAAAGAGGTGCATATTTTTTATTTAGATAATTTCTTTATATATGCATTAGTTTTGCATTTGTTCTTCGAATAAATTTTCAAAAAAATGTTTTTGAATTTTTTTTTACAAATTTCTTTTGAGTAAACAAAACAATTATCTAAGTGAAAAAGATGCATCTAGTCCAACTGTACAAGCCGTGAAAATTTGATGTTGATAGGACAAGTGGGAAAAAAATATCTCAATATTTCACTTTTTCAAACGTTTGAATTTATGGAAAAAGGGAAAATTTGATATTTTTTTTCCTACTGGTCTAATCAACATCAAATTTTTAGTGCTTTAAAAGACGGGCTAGATGCATCTTTTTTACTTGGATAGTTTTTTGTATACTCAAAAGAAATTTTTTTTCAAATTTCCAAAATAATTTTTTGGAAAATTTGTTCCAAAAACAAATCCAAAACTATAGCATATACAAAGAAAATATCAAATTAAAAAATGCGCATCTCGCACAACATATGCCCTGAAAATTTCATACACTTCGCACGAACTGAAAAAAAATTATCGGAATTTTTCATTTTAAAGTCCAAAAAAAAGTTGGTTTTGAAATTTGACAAGGCTGAGAAGAAAACTGAAAAAATCGAAAATATATTTCTTGCATATTGTAGGTAATGGACCCATCTATGTATATTTCAAGTTGGAAGTTGATACGACAAATGTCAAAAACATGGGTTTTGAAAAATTGTAAATTCGGAAAGAATGACTACAGACACAAAAGAACAATCTAAAACGACGTTTTAGAGGGAAAAAAAAACTACAGTTTGGTGTTCATAGAGTGAAAATCAGCTGAAAATTCCAAATTTTATGTCCGTTCTTAGGGGGTGGCGAAAATTGGGCTTAGCGAGAACTGATTATTGGATCTTCCCCTTTTTAAATGCGAAAAAAACAATAGCTTCAATAGCGGTATTAATAATAAAATAGAGAATCAGTATCTTCGGCAGCTTCTTTCAGAGCAAAATTTTCATTTTTTAGTTTCTCGAAAAGTTTGGAGACTAATCGCTCTTTCTCTTTATTGTTCAACAGGAATTGCTCATGACGCTTATTTGGTAACAATGACTCATCGAAAAGTATATTTCTTTAACCGCCAATGATGCTCAATTGGTTTCTTACTTTTGGTAGCTATATCACCAGCAAATCTGTCGAAAATAATGATGGCATTGTATTTGTAGTACTTTTTTTACGTTGTCCACTTATTTCGACAGGACAGAACAAAACGTTTCTTTGGGATGCCAGTAACAACTTATAGAGCAATGATTTCTTCGTTCTGCACATTCCTCCTTTATCAAACAGAGAAAGTGGATAAGGGGCAAAATTGAATTCAATTAACTCTTCATAAGATTTTTTATTGAGTGAAATTCTACGGAAAGTGTATCAGGAGAGTGAATAGGAACTCTTCATAGATAGGTTACATTTGATGGTAAATCTTTTTAGAGGCATCAAGACCATTCTTTCTTCTAAACTTAACGTTATTCGGCTCTTGATGTGAACTATAGCACATTTTTTCACGCTTACGCACTCAAACAATTCAATTACCAAGAAAAAGCATAGTCGAACACCACGTCACAGCCGAGCACCACTTTTAACTGAACCTCCTAAAAGGTCCCTGGATTTTAGAGTCCTCTAGTTGCTCGATTGGCTCTCAGTTTTTTCATTTAAAAAAAAGCGTACTCTGTCATGCCGCTGCTCCTATTAATATACATTTTCGTGTATTTGTTTCTGTTCCTACAATTTTTTTCTGATCTCTCGAAAATTGACTGGGAAAATTCTGAACTTCATATATTATTGTTAAAACAATTTATTGTCTCCAGACTTTCTTTATTTTTTTCTGACTATTCTGAAAAACCAGACCCCTAAAAAAATGATTGAGAGTCGTACTCCTCCTACCTGTCTTTGCACAATCCCGAAGATCAACCTAAAATGGTATTAGAAAAATATCGACAAATTCTTTGACTCGACTACTGATTAATTATTTTTCCACTAACCTATACATCAATCCTGATATCATCAGCGAGATTGAAACGTGAAAATTTCACACAGGCGTACATGTCTAGTTGGGAGTACATAGTTTTTTTTAATCAGACCTCATTAAACAGAGTCGATTTTATAATTACAATGAATACCTCTAGTTCTATTTGGATTCTACTGAAGCATCGCTAATATCATTTTTAAAATAACAATAGTTTTTTTGAATCTACGTTTGAAATAATTTTCATGCATCAAGCGCTCTATACAGATACAAAACAATTACTCCCTGATATGTTTAAGAATAAAGATATTCACATCGGTCAGAAGCACCCGAAGTTGCCTTGGCCGGGACAGGATTCTCCTATGGTCCTCCTCGACGCCAATGACTGTGAATCATTCTAGACCGCTCCCCGACAGCGAATATTCCTCTTATACGAAGACATGCTCGAGCACCTACGCGTTTTCGCTGCTGTGTACACTCGCGCCTGCGTGCTTAACTGCGAAACAGATTACTAGACAAACTTTCTCGGATGGAACTTTTCTCAACCCAATTGTATTGACGACAGAAAAAAGTAACACCATTTGATCATGTATATCAGGATATTTACTTCGCATATATTATTTTATTATTATAATATTACAATCTATCTGATATAAGCGCTACATCACATCTATCTTCCCTCGATTATTATTACGATCTACATTAATATATTACTTCTACTATTCGAATGGCTCTATAATTATGATGATCCAGCTCTGGAACGCTGCACAACCTTATTAGATCCTGATCTACATTCTATATTATAGTGGATCAATTTCATGTATCGACTATTAATTATTATATAATTCAAGTCTCTTATTAACCTGAATTACAATCCAATTATATTAAGTGTTCTGTACATTATTTTATACTCTGATTTATCTATTTATTATCAATTACATCGCTATATTTAATATACTATTCATAATTATACAGACATTCACTATAAATGATTACTGATTGAGCTATTAAGTTATTAATTACTTAATTGATTGCCATTGGTGCCGCAATCCTATGTTATATATATGTATATGATGATATTATGTTGACCTTTAATCGAGGTCTATTCATCTATTCACATTCATGTATTATTAACTTTATTATTATTATTATGCGACGCATATTATATTATTTATTATTATTGGATTATCTCACTATATTCATTTTTATTGAAGTCTATTCATTTAGAGTCATTTATTATTCACTTGAAATTATTATTATTATTATCTATATAATTATTATTATTATATATTTCCGACTGCATTATTATTATTATTGTTATATTATATTTATTATCTACTATTATTATCTGTATATCCATTCATCGTATTATTATGATCAAGATTTCCCTAGAAAAGCGGTAACTTGACCGAGATTTTCAATCAATGGAACATAACTATCTATAGATAAGAGAGCTGAACACAATGCCAGCGGCATTTGAGGGTACCAAACTTACAATGGGTATCAAAAGAGCAAGCTCATGTCTTGCCATCATGTAGAGGTGAATGTCAGTCCTCTTCAAATACGTATCAAACTACAATACAACTCAACTGTACCTTAAGTTTCACACGTATCAAACATCAACCGGTCAATGACCGTGCGCTTCGGTACCCCAGGGGCTCGAATCTTTGGAACGCTCTTGTCCTTTATCTGTACCTACAATATAACCAACATCGACTATATGTTCAAGACTGCTCCAGATGTACAGCCTAATTCCAGTATCCAATTTATGCTGACTCGCATACATCTCCATATTCTAATAATAAAGACAAAACGATGCCGATCCCTCAGTTATCTCGTAATAGAAAGGCAAAGTATACACATTGTAACAAAAAATAAAGTGAATATCGGATAGATGACTAATAAACGGCCTACTCACTCTGAATGGTTAATAAACAAGTACTCTACTAGCGATGTATCCTTTGAGCACATAACCTCTAATCAATTACTGACCGATATCGTTATAATGATTAAACTATACTAACTCTCAACTGTGAAGCACTGTAACCTGAATAGCGGCCAACAACATGCCTATAGAATTACTGGCAGATAACACCAACGATGCATAGACTGATCGATTATAAACGAGCTATTGCTATTCCAATAACAACAACCGCTTATACTGTTAGCAGGACTCGGTCCATCGATACTCAATGTAATCTCCCAAAGTGCGCTCTATAATTATTAAATTAAATAATAATTTTTGTAACCTTCTTTCCATTTCTTAGGTGAAAACTATAGCTCATGCACTTATACAAGCCTTGCCACACTTTACTTAGATCTTTTCAATCTAACTACCTCCACTTGCGGACTCACAAGCTAAACTCAGTTGAAGTAACACACCTGTAATTGAATCCAAGAACGCGATTTATTTCCGCCTCATTATCAATACCAAGTAGAGACTCTTTACAGACACAAGCAAACAATCTATATATCTAAAAAACCAAAAAGATATATGAGCACCAGATGTATAACAGGGCACTTAGTCAAATATGAAATCCCACTCGCGCCTCGAAAGGAGGCATACATTAAAATATACTCCATTCCAATGGTAATCATGCTCGAATGCAGCGTAAATTCTGCTAGCAGACATTTTCCCTCCAAAGCAAAACCGAGTCACAAAAATGGACTCAACCAGAAATCGCATCTGATAATAATCATCGTCTAATAAATCTTCAAGAAAGATACCATGCTACTTCTAACAT
>JABUQX010030927.1:5000-15000 GCA_015478945.1 Trachelipus rathkii | reverse complement strand
TTACCTTTATATGTGTTTTTAACTATGTACGTATCAATACCCACACACACATACACACACACATACATTATATATATACGATTCCTCCTTTAAATCCCTTTGACTATCTTTTCCTATAGATTACCATGTCATTCTTACTCTAAAACTTTTTCGTTTATCATATCAATTCCAAATACAGTTTTCATTGTCCTTCAAACCAAAAAGATCCCATATATAGATTTTAAAATACTCTTTGGTAATTCCTCGTTTTCTAACAATGTTCCCTAGTTTATCCGTATCTAATTCTCCACACTTTACACTTTAACACTGATATATTTTAATTAAACTTTAAACGTTATTTCGTTAAATCTAAACAGCAAATCATAAATCCTATTCCTACTTTTAGATTTTAAACTATCGTAAACATCACTTTATATTTAACTATACATACCAATTTTTTTTTTGGGGAGAATTTATCCTTTATAAAGCTGGAATCACAGCTCGTAAATAAATCCTTGGAAAGCTGATTCACACAACTTAGTAAGATAAAGTCGGCAATCACAATTTTGTAATGAATCCTTATAACTCAGACACTTTTAAGCTGGAATTCAACACAACTGTTTACCCGAACTTCTTTTGAGAAAACGATGAGTTTTTCTTTTAGCCTGGACACTTTTCTGCTTCGTAAAAAATTGGAAGGTTGATCAAAATAGATGCCATGAGTCATCAGACTCATGACACTACTCACCCCTTCAAGATTGGAAACCCAATCTTTAAAGAAGGGAAAACATCCCATAATTCAAATAATAATAACCAGAGAGAGAAAAAGGAAAAAAAATCAATAATAATATAAACAAGAATAGTAAACTAACCTAGTTTCCACTAGACGCCCTTCTCTCCTCAGCCCTCCTTTCATACTCCAATACCCTTTTCTGTACATTCGGAAGATCTGGAGCTGACCCTCTTGACCGTGTCATTGGCCGATGTTCAATCTCCGATCCTTGTTGGGTTCCTCCTTGTCCTTCTGATCTATCAGCCAACATCATTTGTTCAGGATCCTCACCAACTTCTCTTAGTTCCTCATGAATGGATCTGAAATTATAAAAAGGGATATTTAAATTACTTGTAACATGATTATCTACCTGTATATCCTCATCATGTACCGGAGTTATACTACCTAGAACCTCCTCTTCCTCTTCAGTAGCGTCTGAAATGGTTATACCTATGGTGTAACTGTTATTAGGGAACCTTAACTCTCTTTCGAAACTCTGTAGATCGAATCCCGCATCTGAAGTTGCATCCTCTGGTGCTGAATCCACCCAATCCAATAGATCACTAGTATCTATAGGAGATGGAATAGGTTCTGCCTCTGTTTGTGTTTCCTTATCCTCTCCTAAATGTTCCGTTTGAATTCCAATATCTCTTTTATGGCTTGTTTTACCCATGGCCAATTGTAGAAGGTCCCATGTTTCCTTGATTTCTGTCCTACCCTTTCTTTTCTTTTTTACTCTCTCTGGGAACGTACTATATATGATACCTGCTGGTGCTTCCTCTATTTCATCCTCTGTTGTTATTTCAATCCTATGTTCATGCTGTGAATAGACCTCATTTTTTTCATTCTCAAAATACTGCCTGAGGTAATCTGGTGGGTCTGCCCATACTTTTAAATGTGCATAGTGGACCCTCATAGTTTTACCTTGACCCTCAACATCGTATGTCATTCCTCCCGCTATGACTTTGACAACCGTGAATGGTCCTTCATATCTTTCACCTAGTTTTTTCTCTAAGGACCGATCTGCCGAAATAATCTTCCTTTTGACCTTAACTCCTACTGCATAGGGAAGCCAGTTTGGGTGTCCTTCCTTCCATTTGCTTTGTTCCTCCATAGAGATCGGCAATACCTTTCCCTCCTCATGTGTTTGAGTTAGTAGTTTTTCGGCTGGTGTTATTCCAAGTTCTGAGTGTTTTGTGTTGTTATAAATTATAACCACCCTGGGTAAGCAATCATCCCACTCCTGGTCCTTTGTCACTATGTTCTTCAGGAACTCTGCAAACGTACGGTTTGTGCGCTCTACTGCCCCGTTCGAAGATGGCTTATAAGGACTGCTGAATATATGATCTATGTTATACCTTTTGAGCATGTCCCTAAACCTGTTACTTTTGAATTCCACCCCATTATCTGTTAAAACCTTGTATGGGGGCCTCAAAAATGTTGGTAACATCTGATCTTCAAATGCCCCCGTGACACTTCTGGCTGATTTATCCTTTAGTGGTCTGACTGAGACCCATTTGCTGCAGTGGTCCACAGCCACTAGACAAGCAACATTTCCTCTCCTTGTTTTTGGCATGGCCATTACATCAATTGCCACTAACTCGAAAGGATTAGCAACTTGGATTTTCCAAACTGGTGGGAATATTACCTTGTGATCTACCTTATTTAGCTGACAAGTGGGACATGTCCTGCACACCTCCTGGATTATAGTATGACCTTTTGGATGCCATACGTACCTTGCCATCAAGTCTGTTAGTTTTCCTTGTCCTATGTGTGCCATGTTTCGGTGTATTACTACACAAATACTGACCATCTGTTTAAACCCTATTACTGCACACAACTTGTCGTTCTTCATCCTTTTAACTAATATAGCATTGTTCATTAATAGATCCTCCTTATATCTATAAAATTCCTTTAAAGACACATCCGTTTTAAGAATTTGTTTTTTATTCTTAACCCTCTTCTTCAACTCCTTTATCACCTTAGATCTTTCCTGTAATGTCATTATTTCGTTTAATGTTATGATATTATCAATCCTATTATTATCACACGCTATTACATTATACACATTAACAAGAAAACCATCACTAACCTGATCCTCATCATCCCCATGTGCGATGATGCCTTCTCCAAAATCCAGAATTGCTTCTGTTTCCACCAAGTAATTCATTCCCAAAAGAAAACATGCCGGAATGAACCCATCCTTAACAACTACCAATGGTAATACTGTTTTCCTGTAGCGTGTATCTATCCTGATAGCTACTGCTGTGGTGCATTCAACAATTTTGGTGGTGATTCCATTTAATGTGATGTCCACACTCCATTTCCTCAAAATAAGTCCAAATGGTTCTAACTCCCTGATGACAGTTTCCTGGACCAAACTAATGACAGATCCTGTGTCTAAAAAGGCACACCTAGATGTTTCACCAATGGAAATGTCTTGCCATGCAACTCCTGATAACTTGTGGTTGCAGCTTAACCGAGACTGGTGTCCTCTTTCCTTCATTAGTAGATTTACCCCTAGTCCCTCTTCTGGTGGGTGTTCTAATAAGTTTCCTGCCTCACTTTCTTCACTGTCCATGAATCCTTCATTTTCTTCCTCAGATGGTACCTCTTGATCTTCGATTGCTAATTCGTCTACTATTGTATTATCCTTATTCATCTGGAACGTACCATTATCTCTTAATGGATTGAAATGGGTACCTCCTAATACCTGAATATGAATGTTTTTTATATCTTCTCGTTTCCTCGCTTTTGGTCCCATATACACAACTGAACAACAAGTCCCGTGATGCAGCCAGATCTTCAAGTTGAACTCATCGCTAGCTGCCAGTAATACCTCTGGGATTGGTTCCCTTCCTGAAATACTGATGGTTTTTAAATATTTGAGTGATTTGGGTTGTTTATCTAACCCATACATCTTCCTGTTGTTTATCAAAACTTCTAGTAGGAATTTCCTTAATTCTTGGTGGTCCTTCTTCTGTAATTGTTCCCTTTTTAAAACTTCCTGCAAGCTTAAAAACAAGGAATCAGCACCTCCTGGTACCAACCTTATTACTTCTAGACCTCTTGGTAGGGCCTCTAGATTTATGACATCGGTTTCTTCCTCTTGTTTCCTTTGACAACGGGACCATGTATCAGCAAAGATGTTTTCCTTTCCCGGAAAATAATGGATTTGAAAGCTGTACTCGCTTAAATCGTCCAAGACACGAGCCAACTTACTATCTACCAACTTCATTGTGTGGAGGTACACTAGTGGACGATGATCTGTGTATAAAATGAACTCCTGACCCAACAAAAACGGACGGAAACTCTTGATTCCCCACCTGATAGCCAACAATTCCCTCTCTATGGTCTTTCACACGTGCATCGAATGAATGAGAGTTATAAGCTATTACTCTTTTTTCCTTTCCTTGTTGCTGACATAGACCTGCACCCATACCAAATCCACTGGCGTCTACATACAACTCTAATTTTGGACTACCTTCTGTGAAATCCGGAAATGCCAGCTCTACAGATTCTTTCATCAGTCTCTTTAAGTTTTCGAAGGCCTGAATCCTTTCTTCTGTCCATTCGATCTTATCCTTTCTTTTTCCTCCTGTCAGAGCACTAAGGGGTGCTGCCACTCCTGAACAGTTTTTAATAAACTTACGCTGGAAGTTAATCATTCCTAGGTACCGCCTGAGTTCTCCTATGTTATTTGGTCTTTCCAACTTGTCCACCTGATCCATAAATTCTGGGAGCTTCCTTATTCCAGTCCTACTGAGAATATGTCCTAAAAATTTAATTTCCTTTTGAGCCCAGCTGCACTTGCTGATTTTAATTTTGACATTGGCTTCGGAGAACCGTTGTAGGACCTGTTCGATCAACTGTAGGTGTTCTTTAAAATCCTTTGATATCAGGAGGACATCATCCACATATACCACCACCTTGTCTCGGCTGAATCCTGTTAATATCCTCTGCATCTCCCTCTGGAATGCTGCTGGTCCATTTTTTAGCCCGAAACTCAGCCTTTTGAATCTGTATTGGCCACTAACGGTAGAAAATGCAGTGAAGTCCTTACTATCCTCTTCTAATTTCATCTGATAGTATCCTTTGACCAAGTCCAAACATGAATAATATTCCACCCCATGACACGAGAAGATTGTTTCTGAAATGTTGGCCATTGGGAACCTATCTGCTTCTGTTACTTTGTTTATGCGCCTATAGTCTATGCATAGACGAAGTGTCCCATCCTTCTTCCTAACAGGTACTACTGGGGAGCTCCATTCGGCGGCACATGGCTCCACAATATCCTTTAGACATAATTCTTGAACCTGTTTTTCAATTTCTTCATTTGTCCTTTGGTCAAATCTTCTTGCCCTTTGGTAGATTGGGGTATAATCGTGTAGCCGAATCCTATATGGTGTCATCGACGTTGTTGTCACATCTGAGTCACTCTTGCTAAATACACCTCTTTGCCTGTATAATACTTCTATTATTTCCTTTCGTTGTTCTTGTGTTAATTCCTCCATGAATGTGATTTCTTTTCCTAATTTTTCCTTTGTCCATTCCTCCTCAATGGTTCCTTGTCTTCCTGTTCCCTGTACCAATGTGTTTATCGTATAACCTCTATTGTCATATTTTTGGAGGTCTTCTTCATCCAATATCAGATGGGCTATTCCTATTTTTTCTCTTTTTCCAAATTTTAATTGTCCTGGTATAAGTTTCCTGATTAATATAGTACCTTCTTTGGTATTCCATTTTACCAATCCTGGTAATAATTTGAATCGTTTATTATACCCTCTTCGGTTATTTTCTTCTCCTTCGACCAATAGTTCTTCTGGTTTCATATCATAATATCTTCCTTCTCTGGGCTTAATCTGGTTTGAAGTCCAAGTAGCTTTTACTGGAACCCAATCATTTATTGTAATTTCTACTTCTTCCGTAGTATACACTGGCAAGGATATTACAGTCCTTACACAATTCCCAGACTTCTCTGAAAGGTAGACTTGTTCCTTTGTGTCTTGGTCACCATACCTTGTGAGTGAACCATTCCCTACGTCAATTTTAATTTTATTCTGTATCAAAAATGGCATTCCTAATATTGTACCTTCTTTTAGCCTTTCAACCACAATGAAATCTGCTGTACCATAATTGATGTCCTCAATTGAAATCCTTAATTTTGCTGTTTGGTGAGATTCCACAACCATTTGAGGGTCACCTACTCCTCGTAACCTCATTATTTTTTCTAAAACTTCGGGGTTCTGGATCCTTCTGAACTGTTCCTGGCCTATGATACAATACTGTGAACCTGAGTCAATAATGGCTGTCATTTCAACATTATTTAATTTTATAACAAATTTCAACAAAGGAGTAATATTAATGCCTTGCTTACCTTCAATGGTTGTCCTACTGATAGCATGGTATATACCAGTTGTTGAATTTACTGTGCTTGTCCCTCTTCCTTTTGGTGTTCGTTGTGGTAAGGCATTCCTATCTTCCTGAGATTTCCTGCTTATAAACTCCTCTGCTTCTGGATCCAATACTGTATCTACTTGAATAGCCGGGCTGGTTTTTAAACAGTGGTTTACTTGGGGGTGTCGCTCCTGCTCGTTCCCGGGGTCGGCGGAGCTACCTCGTTTCCCGAATTTGGTTGTTTTCGTACCCTTATTAATTCGTTTATTTCTTCCTGAAGTGGACAAGTATCCCTCCAATGTCCCATTTGGTTGCATAAAAAGCATTTCTTTTCAATGGGTTTCCTCTCATTCTGCCTTTGTCCACCCATATCCTGTTGATCTTGTCTTCTATAACCTTGTTCTTGTTGTCTGGGCCCTCTTCTTGATCCACATTCCGCAGTTCGATGTTCATTACTCCCACATCCCAGGCACCACCCATTATATTTTCGACATTCTCTTTTAAAATGTCCTACCCTGTTGCACCAGTAACATCTTTTTACCTCAGTATCATATCTTCCATTATTTTGCCTGGTGTATTCCCTTGTATTCGTTTTCTGCTGATACACCGGCCTTCCATAGCGCAGTTTATCTGCGTATGTACCCTTTGTGTTTGGTTCTCCATTTAGTGTGGCCCATATTGGTATCCCTTCATCCTTTGATTCCTCCTCCTGATCATCCAGGTCATCCTCCTCCTGTGCCCAGTTTAGCACATCTTTCCACCTTACTTTAAGGCTTTCTTTCTCATTTCCCATCCTTATTCTAAATCTCCTTGCCATCTTTTTCGGGAGACAATTCAAAAATTGTTTCTTCAATATTTGTTTGTCCCTATCTTCCTCTTTAGTGGCTGCCTCGTAAGTGGTTTGAACCCTTAGCGCAAACTCAGCCACTTTTTCATTTTTCCGCATCTCTAATCTCCAAAACTCTTTTTGTAAATCTATTTGCTCGGTTTCTTTTTCCTCCTTGCACCAGCTTTTTAATCTAGCCACTATGGTGGTATATTTGACCTTAGCCCTGTATATACTATAGTATGTCCTTAATACCGGACCTTCTAAGAAATTTCTAAGTTCCACTGCCCAACGACTTTTGTCTTTACCTAATTGTTCCTTTGCGTATCGTTCATAATCTTCTATAAACGCCTCAAACTTTTGAACTTTTTCTTTCCCATACTTTAAAGGTTTCACAGCCTTTATATTACTCCTCCTAAATGACTTCATCACCTCCACCATCTCACCGGCCAAAACAATAAATATCTTACTCACTGCTTTAGTATGTTCCACACCTGACTCTTCCAATTCAACTAACCTCTTGAGCCATTTTTTCCCTCCCTGGTCCACTTCACTCTCAGCTTCTTCTATTTCATCTTCCGCTGTAGAACTTCCATCGAAGGTGTATTTTCTTTCCGCCCTCCTTCTCCTTTTCTTATTCTTCCTCTTTTGCCTGTTGCTGCTGTGCTCATTCGTCACATCAAATGGGTCACTTGTTGCCCTCTCTGAGCTACTTTCCTCATCTGTTTCATATCGTGGTATCTTCTTTGGTATATTCTTCTGTTTAGTGCTTTGATCACGGGTCAGCCTCCAATTTTGGTAAGCCTGATCCTCGATCCTCACTCTATTTTTTATGTTAAGACCTCCTTTAGGATCAGTCTTTTGTCCTGTCTGGGTAACTTCTGTTACCTCACTCTTCTGTGCTGTGACTATCGGTTCCTCCTCTGTACGTGTAGGTCCTTGCTTACTTTTCAACAGCTGAAATATTCCCTCTAATACCATCAACATTCGATCAGTATCCAAGTTTTCATCTTTTGTTATGGCAACCTGGAACTTTTCCAAGTACCCAATTGCACTTACTTCTTCGGTGGGCTGCTTAGCTTCTTCCATATTGACCTTACCGCTTGCCCTTATCTGAAGGTCCCATTTAATGAAATAAATCAAAAGGAAAAAAAAATAAATATTAACAACCAACACAAAAAAAAATACCTATATATATATATATATATATATATATATATATATATATAAATATATATATTATATTATATAAAAAATTATTTTTATTTATATATATAATATAGATATATATATATATCATATATTATATATATATATATATACATAAGTATATAATAAACATTAATATCTATTATATTTCCATTCATATATGTATATAATAATACATATATATATATATATATATATATATATATATATATATATATATATATATATATATATATATATATATATATATATATATATATATATATATATATATATATAAAAAAAAAATACCCTTTATTTCTCCAAACGGAGTAAGAAAATACAAAAATTCTCCTTATGTTCTTCTATAAGTTCCTCTGGGATTCCTCCCTCGCTTCAATTGACCGCGAAAATTTCCAAAAAGAGAGAAATATTTGTTCCTCCTCCCTCTTCCTTACAATTGTCAGTAATCCTGGACAAAAGAAAAGAAAATCACGGCCAAAAATATATTCAAAAGAAAAAGACCAAAAAAAAGAACTTTATAAACTTCCTTAATATACAATTATAATCTGTTTAATAACAAAGAACCAACAAAACTTGTTATTAATTCCTACTGTTTCAAAAAAAAAAAGTATACCTTCAATTTGAAAAAGGAAAAAAAAAAAAAAAAAATTTCGATTATGTCACCAAAAAAACAATACCCTATATATATATTTAAAAAAAAAAAAATTTTCTCTTTAACCAAAAACAGAACTGACAAAAGAATGTTCTTTACCTTTATTAATTTCCTTATTGTCCTCCTTTCGTTCACCACCAGCGATTTGTCCTCTTGTAAATTTTCTACGAGCCACCAGTGTGATGCAATTCGATCCTGCGTTGCAATGGGATTTTTGTTGCTACGTCTCTTTTTAAATGCGAGAGGCAAAGTTGCGTTCCTTTACAGAGGACTTTTCCTGTTACAGTGAAATAAGAACAAAAGGGGATTGAAAAGACACGAAAGTTGGTTTTTCTTATATATAATAATAATATGAATGATTAAGTATTTTATATATATATATATATATAGATATATATTATAATATATATATATATATATATAATATAATAGATATATATATATATATATTTATTATATATAATATATATATATATATATATATATATATACTATATATATATAACTATATATATATATAATATAAATATATATATATATATTATATTATATATGTATATATATATGTGTATAATATCTATATGTATATATTGAATTATATATATTATAAAATATATATATATATATATATATATATATATATATATATATATATATATATATATAATATATATTATATATATAATAAATATATTATATATATATTATATAATTATATATATATATATATATATTATAATATTATATATTTATATATATATATATATAATATATATATATATATATATATATATACTATATATAACAGTACTGGGCACAATTATTATGGATTTTTCAAAAAATTTCAAATTTTCAACAAAATGGTCAACAAAATGTATTTAAATTATTGCAATCATTTTATTTTTATACAATAGCACCGAACAACTATTAAACATTAATTTTTAGAGACTTTTAGTCTAATATTCGAGTAAATCTGGCAACACTGTAGAAATAACTTGGACCCACGTGTATTAGTCCGCGCACGAGATTTTGACGAAATCATTCTGTGTATTAGTTTGGCTTTGTGAAGTTGAATTTTCTGCCTCTTATAGACTTTTAATTTTTATTTTTGCAGTAATATGTATTGTTCCCAGATGTGATTTATAAAAATAGACTTTGTCTT
>JABUQX010030926.1:32500-33739 GCA_015478945.1 Trachelipus rathkii | reverse complement strand
GCAGGTATAGATGAAATTATAGGTGAAATGATCCAGAGCGGAGGCGAGATGGTGATTGATGGATTTGGAAGTTGTGTAATAAAGCGTTCATGGAGGGTTTAGTTCCAAGGGATTGGAGGAGAGCGGTAATTAGTACCTTATATAAGGGTAAGGAGAAAAGGGGAAGAAAAAAAAACAAAACTGGTAGAAATCTATAGAGGAATTAAGGTTTATTTGTTGTAGGGAGGTATATTGGCTGGTATTTTGGTTGAAAGAGTGCGCGAGGGACTGAGGGACTGGTTGGTGAAGAACAAGGTGCGTTTAGGAGTGTAGAGATGTTGTGGATCAAATCTTTACATTGAACAAATGTTGAGAAAATGAGGGAGAAGAATAAAATTATATTTAGGTTTTATGGATTTACAACTAGGCGTATGATAGAGTTAATAGGGTAGGCCTTATGGAAGGTATTAGTGATAATATGGTGTGGTGGTAGGCTTCTGAATGGATATCAAAAGTATGTATGACGAAGTGAAGCGTGTGTAAGAACTAAATGGTGTCATGGGATTGGTTTAGGATTAATAGTGAGTGAGACAGGGTGGTGTTATGTCTCCTTGGTTATTCAATGTGTATATGGGTGGGGTTATGGAAGAATTGATGTATGGCAGGAACGATGGTGTTAGAATGAGGAGAATGGAAGAAAAAATGGGTGTGCCCTACCATATTATATGCGGATGATTGTTTCTGTGTGGCGAATCTGTAAGAGAGTTTGAGAGGATTTGGTAGAGGATTTGGCAGGGTATGTAAAAGGAGGGTTTGAAAGTAAGAAAAACCTGTAGGATTAAAGAAAAGGGGAAAGTTTTTTTTTAAAAGAGGGTTTTTATGGTTGTGATGTGAGGGACAGTCCTAGTGTGAAGTTATGTTAGATGATTGAGCAGCTGGAGCAAGTGTCTGAGTTTAAAATTATTAGGGTATGTGTTGAATGAAAAGGGAACGGATGATGCAGAGTGGTGGAGTAGGAAAGTTGTGAATGGCAGGAAGGTTGCTTGGTGCAATTAAAGCGTTGGTGAATGTAAAAGGGACTAAGTCTGGAGTGCGCTAGGAGTCTTACATGAGGTTGTTTTACCTGTGTTATTGGCATGATAGTTGAGACTATGCGTCTGAATAAAGAAGTATAGATTAAAGTTCAATGTGTTCAGATGGACAATCTTAGGGCATGCAAGGTGTGAGAAGAATTAATAAATGAGGGAATGAAACGTATAA
>JABUQX010030926.1:25000-27500 GCA_015478945.1 Trachelipus rathkii | reverse complement strand
TTTTCAATTTTCAACAAACTATTGGCATTCTAACCCGTAAGTCTGTAACATTCTTAAGTTTGTTGTCTCATTGTTTCCATTGTAAGATTTTGAACCAGAGCTAGGGCTTAGGTTTAAAAATTGAAAATTAAAATGGCAGATGCAGACTAATTATATATTTATATATATTTGTTTTTGTATAATGTCGTATAATAAATATGTTAGGCCAGTATTTGAATATTGTCTACAATTTTAGCACCCTTATTAGAAAAGACAGATATGCTGGAGAGGGCGCAACGTAAAGCAACGAGGAAGTAGATTTTTGGCTTTGAGGATAAGAATAGGCGTGAATTTGTCTAGATAGGCCCATTGCGGCTTCTTAAGTATTATTTCGTATTTATTAAAACTATTTAATTATGGGTTGACGGGACATTCTTAGAGGGGACGCAATGCGGCTTACTTAATTCATTTATTTTTATTGGTGACTGGGAACAGTCTAAAAGGAACTATGCGGCTTCTTTAAAGTATTATTCTTATTTATATATGAGTTGACTGTGGACATTCTAGAAGGGTCAATGCGGCTTCTTAATTATTATTTTTAATTATTAATTATTATTGGTTGACTGGGACAGTCTAGATAGGCCCATGCGGCTTCTTAAGTATTTATTCATTCTAATTATTATTTGATATTATTTTATTATTATTATGGACATTCAAGAGGGGCCAATGTGGCTTCTTAATATTAATTTTTATTGGTTGACTGGGACAGTCTAAAAAGACCATTGGCTTCTTAAGTATTATTCTCATTTATTATGAGTTGACTGGACAGTCTTAGAGGCGTCAATTGGCGGTTTCTTAAATTATCTATTTTTAATTATTAATTATATATAATTATTATTGGTGACTGGGACAGTCTAGATAGGCCTATGCGGCTTCTTAAATAATATTCTTATTTATTATTTATTATGGGTTGACTGGGACATTCTAGAGTGGCGAATGCGGCTTCTTAATTATTAATTTTATTTGGTTGACCTGGTACAGTCTAAATAGGATCATGCGGCTTCTTAAGTATTATTTTTATTATTTTATATGAAGTTGACTGTTGACATTCTAGAGGGGTGGTCAATACGCTTCTTTAATTATTTATTTATAATTATTATTATTATTGGTATGACTGGACAGTCTAGATAGGCCCATGCGGCTTCTTAAGTATTATTCTAATTTATTATTTGATATTTATTATGAGTTGACTGGGACATTTTAGAGGGGCCAATGTGGCTTCTTAATTATTAATTTTTATTGGTTGACTGGGACAGTCTAAAAAGACCATGTGGCTTCTTAAGTATTATTCTCATTTATTATGAGTTGACTGGGACAGTCTAGAGGCGTCGAATGCGGTTTTCGTAATTTTATTTTTAATTCATTAATTATAATATATTATTATGGTGACTGGACAGTTAGTATTCCAATTGCAACTTATCGTACACTATATCTTATTTATTATTATTATGGGTTGACTGGGACATTCTAGAGTGGCGAATGCGGCTTTCTTAATTATTATTTTTATTGGTTGATGGTACAGTCTTAAATAGGATTCAATGCGCTTCTTAAGTATTTGTCTTATTATTAATGGTTGACTGCGGAATTCTAGAGAGGTTAATTGCAGCTTCTTAATTACTATTCAGAATAATAATGAAAGAAGCTGCATTAACCCCCTAGAATGTCCCAGTCAACCCATAATTAATAAGAATTAATACTTAAGAGGCCGCATGGGCCTATCTTTAGGACTGTTCCCAGTCAACCAATAAAAGTTAATTAATTAAGAAAGCCGCTTTGGCCCTCTAAATGCCCAAGTCAACCCAATAATAAATAGTACATAAGAATTAATATTTAAGAAGGCCGTAATTGAACCGTATCTTAGACTGTCCCAGTCAACCAATAATAATTAATAATTAAAAATAATAATTAAGAAGCCGCATTGACCCCTCTAGAATGTTCCAGTCAACTCATAATAAATAAGAATAATACTTAAGAAGCCGCATGGTAATTTTTAGACTGTCCCAGTCAACCAATTAAAATTAATAATTAAGAAGCCGCATTGGCCCTTCTAGAATGTCCCAGTCAACCCATAATAAATAATAAATTAAAAATAATACTTAAGGAAGCTGCATGCGGCCTATCTAGGACTGTTCCCAGTCGACCAATAATAATTAATAATGTAAAAAATAATAATTAAAGCCACATTGTCACCTCTAGAATGTCCCAGTCAAACTAAATATAATAAGAATAGTATTTAAGAAGCCACATGGTCCTTTTTAGGCTGTCCCAGTCGACCAATAAAAAAATAATAATTGACAAGCCACATTGGTCCCTCTAGAATGTCCCAGCCACCCCATAAAAATTAAGAATTAAGAATAATTTTTAATAATAATATGTACATTAATGAAATAGTATTTATAATGGAAGAGGGCCACATGGAGCCTACCTAGACTGTCCAGTCAACCAACAATAATTAATAATT